>WOXC01001228.1:0-302733 GCA_011680675.1 Gymnobelideus leadbeateri
GGACTGCTATTCTGGGAGGTTGGGTAGGGGAATAACGGGGGAAAATGATTGTAACTCAAAATATGGCAGAAATGAATGATGTAAAACAGAAGTTAATAAAGCATTTGCTTAAAAAAAAAGAAGAAGAAAGGTCATGTCTACCCACAGATAAGGTGCCATGAATTGACGGGGATGGGGCAGAGGAAGGCCTACTTCCTTCTGTCCTCTATGGCCTCCAAAATCATGCTGAGGGTTATGTGTTGGTTTGGTTTTTTTTGTTCTAGGTACAAGTAGTAGAATCCCCAAGGGATCCAGAAGTTCAACAGGTGACCTTGGAGGCAGAACTCAGGCCAGATGTATAGCCAGATGGCCCAGCAGGGAAGCCCTAGGAATTCAGAGCACCCAGGATTCAAACCCAAGTGGGGTTTTGAACTTAGAATTTGGGACTGTACTACATAGGAACCCAGCTAATTTATGAACCTAATCCCCTCCTCCCCAGATTAGGAGGTAGGGGAAAGGAGATTATGATTTAGGTGTTAGGGTAATGTTTGCATGTTTATTCTCTCTATAACTTTAAACATTCCTTTATAAAAATCAAATTTGTTAAGTGATTAAATAGAACTGAGGTACAGGGGACCTCCTACAATTGAAAAAACATCTGTGGAGGCTGGAGACAATAACAGAATCAAAATCAGAAAGAAGGAAGAAAAAAAGAAAAACAACACATGCTAACAATGCTAAGAACACAAAAGAAATAGAGAAATATCTTTAAAAATGTTAAATACCCAAACTAATAGAAGACCAGATAGAAATTTCAAATAATCTGTTCTAAGAAGAAAAAAAATAGAATTAGCTCTAGAACTACCAAAATGGGTAGGGAAGGATGAGGGACTTCTGATCCTAATGAATTCCCAGGGGAATTCTATCAGACTTTTAAAGAACAATTAGTACCAATACCACACAAATTGCTTTCAAAAATTGAGAAAGGAATTGAGTGTGATATAAATACAAAAGATGACAATTTAAGAGTCCAACTGAGAAGTTTTTGTTTTATTCTAAAGCCACAAGGAAACAATTAGAGCATTTTTAGCATAGGAGCAATGTGATTAGACCAGTATTACAAGAAAAATAATAATCTCATAGCTATGTGGGTTATGAATTGAAGAAAGGAGAGACTGGAAGCTGGCAGTTCAACGAAGAGCTTGTTGTAATAGTCTAGATGAGAGGCTATGAGACCCTGAACTAAAGTGATGTTTATGTAAGTATAGAAAAGGGATAGGTTTGATACACGATAGATTGAATCAAGGTTGAATCAATTGATTGCATGTGAGAGTTTAAGAACTCGCAAGTTTAAGAATATAGGATATATATATAGGATAGAATATAGGATAACTACAAATTCCAGAACCTGAGGGACTAGAGGAATGGTGTTATAAGAATAGGAAATACGGGGCGGCTAGGTGGCGCAGTGAATAGAGCGCCGGCCCTGGAATCAGAAGGACCTGAGTTCGGAGCCGGCCTCAGACACTTAATCCACACAAACAAAAACCTAGCCTCGTGTAACCTTGGGCAAGTTACTTAACCCCAATTGCCCTAAAGGGGCGGCTAGGTGGCGCAGTGAGTAAGAGCGTCGGCCTCGGAGTTTGGATGACCCGAGATCAGATCCGGCCTCAGAAAATGAGCCCCCACGCATAAACAATGACTAGCCGTGTAACCTTGAGCAAGTTACTTAACCCCAATTGCTTTAAAAAAAATAAAAATAAAAATAATAAAAAAAAAAGAATAGGAAATAGGAAAGTTAGGAAAAGGGGAGGTTTGGGGGGGTAGGAGGAATAATGAGCTCCTTTTTAGACATGATAAATTTGAGATGCCTATATAACATCCATTTGGAGATATAAGAAGTTGATGAAGCAGGATTGGAGTTCAGTTCAAAGTGTATATATGTATGTATGTATGTATGTACATATATACATATACATACACATATATGTTCACATTCACACATATATGTGTCCATGTGTGTGTATTTATGAGTGTCCTATAATAAGATAGTTGAAACTATGTGAGTTAAACACACTGAGAAAGTGTTTCAAGAGTCTACTGAAGTTTTTTTATAAAAAAATATAGAACCAGATTATTTAATTGAATGTACTAAGTGGATAAGAAGAGATTTAAAATGAGGGAGGGTAGGAGAGGGAAGAGAGAAAGAGAAAAAAAGACAGAGAGAGAGAGAGAGAGGGAGGGAGGGAGGGAGAGAGACAGACAGACAGACAGACAGACAGACAGACAGAATGTCATCCAAGGAGCTTATTGCCAGAGGAGATAATAGGGGAGTGGAATCAAGGGCACAAGTAGAAGGGTTGTTTAAAAGGACCAAGGTTACTTTACCCTCTAAGACTGGAGCAAAGAAAGGATGAGAGATTATGCTGAGGTGATTCAAAATGTGGGACTAGGCAGGAGAGATAGTTTGAAATAGATAAACTCATTTTTTTAGTGAAGTAAAAGGTGAAATCCTCTGCTGAGAGGATAGGGGAAGGTGATGTAGTTGGTTTGAGAAGAGGGTTGGAACTATGACTGCATGCCAATTTTCAAGAGAGTAGAAGAATCAGCATGCAGTAGTATGAGTCCAGTTGAGATCAAATAACATAAATTTGTAGTAGATTGATTCAGTCATCATGTGTGTGACTTCCCCATTAGTGTGTAGCAGCATATGAACAGGAACAAAGAAGGTTGATGACGGAACTAATCCAGGATTGGGGTTTGAAATGGGATGTGATTCAATAAGACAAAGAGAAAAGGAATGTACAAATAGAAGACTGTAAATTTGAACTAGTTATTTACAGGGTTAAGATTTTCAAGAGAGGAAAGTGAGGCCAGAGTAGGGGTAAATGGGTCTAAGAGAGCAGGGAGGGTTGGTTGAGGATGGAGTAAAGGAAAAAATTTGAGGTGAGACACAGGTAATTCTAGAACAACAGAAGGTTATGCTCAGATGTAGGAATTTCAGAACTATGGATCATAAAGGTAGAACCCTTATGGGTGATGTTGAAATCAAGTCTATGACCATCCCTCTGTGTGGTTGTCGTAGAATGAATATAGAGGAGCTTGATGAATTGGGAAGCAAATGTGATTGAGGGTACATCAGTAGGTAAAATGAAGTTCCTCCAAATATAAGTGCACAGATTAGAGAGGTAATCCTGTGTGCCAAGTACTGAATTCCTGATAAAGAAGGTAGACTGGCCTGAAGGCAAGTAAATAACAATAATAAATAACAGCCACGAGGATCTGGAGAGAGTGATACATCAAGATGAAATGAACTTTAAAGGAAGAAAGTTTGCTGTTACTGAGGTCAAAGTGTTTGGAAGGGACTAATGAAGAGAAAGAAAGAAATTCCTTCTCCTGTCCCCAGTGGGAGTGGAGAAGTATGAATGGAAATATATCCAGTCCTGGAACAGGTGGCCAGGGATTCAAGATCTTCTAGGAGGTGTCAGATTTAGTGGGTTTAGGTCAATATATTCACTTGTGGGTCACTTTTCAACCTGCTACTTGACAACCTTCTATATTTAATCTCATTATCCTGATCTCTAGGGTAATTCAGAATATATGTTCATATATTTCCCCATTAATTAATAAAATTTCAACATGTCTCTTAATTAACCAACTACGTCTGGAGTCTCCACAAGTTTATCAAACATTAATTTATTTTAAAAATTAAAGAAAACTTTTCTAAACAGCAGTAATTCATGTCTTTTTATATAAAATTCCTTTGATATCATGTCATTAAATATTAAAGTTACCATATATAACTTATATAATTTATGAACCATCAAATAAATAATAAAACAAAAACCTAGATAATTATTTACAATATTTTAGTTGTGAGTATAATCACAAGAGTGATTTCAAACCCAAATTAAAATTGCATATGACTTCACTTGTAAGAACATAATCCCCACACAATTTAATTCATTAGGACAAAAAAAGTCTCCTTGTAAGAATTTTCTTCATCCTCTTCTTTTTTTAATTTATGGACTAAAACAAGCATTTCTATAACAGTACAATAAAAAGATAATTTCACATGAAAGTGCAAATCTACTATGCACAACAACAATATACAACAAAATAATCATGTAAATTTTTTTCTTCCTTCCCCTCTACCTCCTGCCTTAGAGATGGCTACCATTAGACACAAATAGATATATATGTAAAATTATTCTATGCATACTTCTATTTATCTGTTCTTTCTCCAGATGCAGATAGTGTATTTCTTCGTATGTCCTTTATAATTAATTTGGGTATTTATAAAAGGCAAAATCGCTCATTTGCTCAAAATTGTTCTTAAAACAATATTGTTGTTAGTGTACACAACGTTCTTCCAGCTCTGCTCTCTTTATTAATTCATGCAAGTCTTTTCACGGTTTTCTAAAATCATTGAGCTCATCATTTCTTGTAGCACAGTAGTATTCCATCACAATCATACACCATACCTTGTTCAGCCATTCCACAATTGATGGGTATCCCTGCAACTTCCAATTCTTTGCCACCACAAAGAGAGTTTCTATAAACATTTTAGGGCATATAGGTTATTTTCCTTTTTCCCTAGTTATCTTTGGAAATAGAACAAGTAGCGGTATTGTTGGGTCAAAGGGTAGTTTAGGTAGTTTAATAACTCTTTGGGCATAATTCCAGACTGCTCTTTAGAATGGTTGGATCAGTTCACAATTCCACGAGCTATGAATTAGTGTCCCATTTTTCCACATTCTTTCCAACATTTGTCACTTTCCCCTTCTATCATTTAAGCCAATCTGGTAAGTGTGAAATGATATCTCAGGGTTGTTTTCATTTGCATTTCTCTAATAAATAATGATTTAGAGAATTATTTCATATGACTATAAATTTTTTTTCTTCAACTGAAAACTGCCTGTTCATATACTTTGACCATTTATCAATTGGGGAATGACTCATATTTTTGTAGATTTGACAAAGTTCTTTATATATTTTAGATATAAGACCTTTATCTGATAAACTGTCTATAGAAAATTTTTCCCAATCTTAAGCTTTCCTTCTGATCTTATCCACATTTGTTTCATTTGTACAAAACCTTTTTAATTTGATGTAATCGAAATTATCCATTTTAGACCTAACTTTGCTATCTCTTGTTTATTCATAAATTGTTCACTTGTCCATATGTCTCATAAGTTTAGTGTTCTTTTGTTTTCTTGTAAAATCTCTCTTTATATCTAGGCCATGTATCCATTTTGACCTTACCTTGGTCAATGGTGTCTGCCCAGTTTCTGCCATACTACTTTCTAGTTTTCCCAACAATTTTTACCAAACAATTAATTCTTATCTCAAAATCTTGAGTCTTTACACTTGTCAAGTACAAGATTATTATGTGTACTTGCTGCTGCAAGTTATATGTCTACTCAATTCTACTGATCTGCTTTTCTATTTGTTAGCCAGTACCAGATAGTTTTGATAATTACTGCTAAACCTCCTTCTAAAGATAAAGATTAAAACAGTCCTATACAGAAAGAAATGCCTCCCCATCGTACGTCTCCATCTTTTCCAGTTTCCCTCTAGCCATGATGGGAAAAGTCTCTTCAACTTCTTTAAGGTCATCATAATTAACAGTCTCCCCAAACCTGCCATTTCCACAATCTATAGGTGTTACACAAGAAGGTCAATGAAGAATTAGTGATTGGATCTAGTATCAAGAGCAGTTTGTTACCAATAGAAAGAGGATTCCACGTGGCACAAAGGAAGAAGAGAAGATAATTAGGCCCATAGGAGGGATGGGATTGACATGGACAGGAAGCAGGTAGCAAAGGCAGGTGAGTAGGTTGTATGTGACTGAATCAGAGGGATTATGAATGGAGCTACAGGATGGTACAATATCACAATAATACTAATAGTTAGCACTTATATAGCTTTTAAAAGCTTGTAAAATGCTTTACAAATATTGTGTGATTTGAACCTCACAACAACCCTAGGAAATAGATGCTATTATTCCCATTTTGCAGGTGAAAAAACTTAGAGAAACAGAAGTTAAGTGATTTGCTCTAAGTCATATAGCTAGTATCTCAGGCCAAATTCGAACTCAGAGTCTTCCAGATTCTAGGTCCAATGCTTGATGCATTGCCGAACTGCCTCTAGTCACAACCAGTCAACAGTACAACAGTATTGTCGATTTGACTGTTATTCCCTGAACAAGAGGAGGAGGTTGAGATGCATGATGTTGGCAGAATCCCTGGTCCTTCCTGGTGGTCAAAGGTAGGGACTGGTGAAGTCCTGGGCTGAGATACTCACCTTCCAATCATTAGCTGAGTCAGCTTTGACCCAAGTTTCCACTCAGTGTTGAGCATATTATCTTTTCCTAAGTGGATCTCTGAAGGGTGGATCTCATCTTGACCTGGTCACCAATGTGAAAGGGTAAAGAGAAGCAGAGAAGATCTCTGGTCTTGCCTGATACTCAAAAACAGAATTCAGTCAAGTCCTAGACCTGGCTAGTTGTATATGGGTGAGACATGGTCAAGGTACTCACTCAACAATCATTAGCCTAAAAGGAATTTTAGTTATTCTTTGTCTTTTCCTCTTATTTTATAGCTGGAGAAATTTCAGAGAAGTTCAATGACATACCCATTTGAATTAAAATGCCAAGGACACAGAATCAAAAGAATTACTATGTATCAATCAATCATCATACATAAAATTCACAAGATAAATGAAAAAGCATATTTACATATCAGCTTAATGTGATATAGATCAACCTTTCACAGTATTTTTGTACTCCATTATAGAATTTAAAAGGGGTCATAGACTTACCAATTAATAAGGATTCAACAAGCATTTATCAATGCATTGCCCCTATGAGAAAGGCACTGTATTTCATGCAGGGAAAGATAGCAAAGATAAATTATGTGGTGTTTCTCAAGCAGCTTAGGAAGAAAAATATTAGCAAAAAATGAAGGCCTAAGAAGCCATCTAAATCATTCAGCTACCTGTAGTGCCCAAAGAATAAGAACTATTTACCTTTTATTCTGAATCAGTTGAAAGAAAAAAAAGAGAACTTTTATGCGATATAGAGATGGAAGACCCCCTTACTGACTACCTAACCCACCTCTCATTTTACAAATGAGTAAATTGAAGCCCAGGGAAGTTTTAGTGACTCGTCCAAGGTCTTCTAGGTAGCAAGTTCACAGAGCCAATACTCAAACCCAGGCCCTCTGATTCCAAACCCATACTCTAGGTCAATATATTAGGATACCAAGGACATATGATTCTACTATATCACTACCAAAATTTTAAACCTCTTCTAATGACTAATTTCAGTGTTTTCTGCACCCAGTAATTTATTACCGACCTTGTATGCATGCCAGTGTACCAGACACTATAAAAGAGATTCAGATCCTGTCCTCCATGAGTCTTCATATGCCTTACCAGAGTTGGTATTTTAATCATCTACCAGTGCCTCTGTACATTTGGTTATGCAACTGGCCTCAAGTTGGTGAAGCAGAATTGTGTGACGGTCTAATCTGAAAAAAAAATTATCATGCAATAATGTCTTCCAAAAAATATAGAGTATCTAATTATAGCATAAAGATATTGTATTCCATGCTGTGGGAGGGTTACAAAAGATAACAGCTGATATTGATTTACATGTGCTTGACGTTATCCCATCATATGTGACCCCTTTCCTGAATCGGCTGCATGAGGGTCAAGTGCCAAGCCCTGGAACAATCTCTGCAGGGTAATTTTTCCAGCATTCTCAGGATGCAAAGAGCCCATCTGTACCTGACTCTGCACAGGTTGTTCCATCCTTCAGAGGAACTCAACAGGTGCTGCACAGTATTAGGGACAAAATTAGCACATGAGTCTGTGGATATGCCACCCCCCCTCAAACATCTGAGCTGAAGTTTATATTCACTCTTGCCATGTGACGTTTGCCTTTTTATTTTTATTTGGGGGGGAGGGGAAGGGAAGGCAAATTGGGGCCAAGGTCACATGGCTAGTAGGTGGTAAGTGTCTGAGAACACATTTGAACTCAGGTCCTCCTGACTCCAGGAGGTGCTCTGTTAACTGTGCCCCTAGCCGCCCCGACATTTGCCTTCACATTTGCTATCCCTGACATGCTCATCACTTGGTCAGCCTCAGGGATCTTCCAGAATCACAGGCTCCCTCTTGTGGGTCTAATCCAAGTGTGTCAGGATTGTTCTCTTTGGGGACATGCTTCACATCCAGAAGAAAGGCCAATATGGGGCCTATGGCACTTGTATACCACATGGGGTATGGCCTCTACCTTACTCATAGATGAAGTAGAATTCTTCTGTATAATCGCGATGTTCAGTCTTTCCACAGGAATGCCCCCTTGGAATAGAAAGGCTCCTATTTCTTCAAGCAGTTCCTCATCCTCAAAGGTTGGACAAATTTGAAATTCCCAGGAATAACTAACTTCCTATTATTAATTCCTCAGGAATATCTCCATGGTCAAAATCCTCAGGCAGGATTATAAAAACTTCCTGAGTTGTCTTAATTGTATAATCTCCTAGTCCTTCCACTTTTCTGCCCCAAATCCTTAAAATGTCCTCATTCTTAAAATCTAGGTCTATACCTGTTATTAGGAGACTTCTGTGTTTTTCCAGTACCCCTGAAATATCTTTCTCTCCTTTTCTAGCGATTGCTCCATATGTGTCCATATTAATACACAAATATTCATAAAATTAGCAAATGTACAGTATTACAGCAATGATGGTCTATTGAATTAATATACTGTGCTTAAACAATACAACAGAATAGCAAAAGACATGACTTCAACTCACAAAAACAGCACCAATGAGTTTTTATGTATCAATATAACACTAGATTAAAGCCAAACTTGTTACACTTCCAGAAAAAAATGACATAAAGAAATAAAAATTACGTTTAAACATACCCCAGGATATAATCAAGAAGAAATAAGATTGTTACTCTAAAAAAATTCTACTTCCTATGAAGAGAAAAATAAAAGAAAAAATGTAAATAAGAGTTTTCCAAAATGGGAAAACAAAATCTCACTTCTGAAATAAACCTGGTCATAGGGAAAAAAATGCCCAAAACTTTATTTTTAAATCAAGGATATTTCCCAGGTCTCAGTTTGTTTGTCTGAGGCAATGCCCATTCTATCACTAAGGGTTAGGTAAGAATTGAGACAAAAGAAGGTGGCTTTATGATTCACCATCACAAAAATATTGGTATGCAAGGGGAAGATCCAACTCTTTAACCAGAAAGGTGGTATAAAATAATTGCAGATTTTAATTCATTTAGAGCCTTCAAAATCTGAACTAGGAGCCTCAAAAGTCTTGAGCTAGGGGCTTTTATTGGTCATTCAATAAGAACCTGAAATGATTTAGGGTTACAGGTGTAGTCAATTAGCATCATTTAAACACAAAAGGGCAGGTCCAAAGGGAAAAAAATAGCCGGAGTAGCACAGGACAGAAAGTAAATTGTTGCAGCTTTTAGAAAAAAAATCTAACCACCAAGCCCAACAATGTCTTGCAAAAATAATCGACCAAAAATGATATTTCTGTAGAGTGAGCCCTTACATGTAGCAGAATGGGGGGGGGGGTTTACAGGGAGGCAAAAGAGACATCTCTAGTCTGTTCTCTCCCCTCCTCTACCCCCCCTTTCTCCTAGGGAAAATTTCAGTCCTGCCAGAAGGTGAAGCAGAAGGTTGGGGCCAGATGTCACTCTGCTCTCCTCAGAGACAGGGGTACCAGGCAGATCAGAGGTGTCTCTAGTGCTCCCTTAGATGTTGTTCATCTAGGGGATATGGTCATATTCCATCTAATCTTTTATTGCTTTGTCATTTGGGGGGAAGGAGGACCCCAAGCTCTCTATCCAAGGCTTGACCCCTATCCCACTTATTACCAGTTCCACAAGGAACATACATAGCAAATAATAATGATAATTATCATCCAAATTGTAGCAAAACAGAAATCAGAGAAGGTATGCATATATGTTCTGACATATACCAGACAATACAGAGTGAATGAGCTTTCCCATTTGAATAATTCAGCACAACCAAGGTAAAATGTCCTTGATCTCACCTAAGAGGAAACTCCTTGAAGTCTCCAGCAAGCTGGGGAATGGGGACATAAAGGAGAACATTGGTTCCTTTCATGTTTTCCCAGCCGTTTCCTTCAGTAACCTGAAGTGGTATTGGCATCTCAGATCCCCTCTCTCGAAGGTGAAAGCCAGAAGTGCCTTAATGATTAGTCCTCAAAGGAGACTGAAAACTGAAGTTCTATGTCTCACAAACTCCACCCCTCTCTTAACTCAGGGCAGCATCTCCACTAATGGGAACATGCTAATGGATTTTGGAAAGGGAGTTACTATTCCAACAACTCTGACAGTATTCTTCCTCCTAGATGATGAAATTGAGGTTCAGACAGAAGGTAAACAAACCCAGGTCACTCCTGACCTACTGACTATTGCATTGAGAATAAGGCAAAGTTGGGGCAGCTAGGTGGCACAGTGAATGGCCCTGGAGTCAGGAAGATCTGCGTTCAAATTGACCTCAGACACCTGACACACTTACTAGCTGTGCAACCTTGGGAAAGTCACTTGACCCCAATTTCCTTGCCTCCCCCACAAAAAAAGTACAGCCTACCTGGGAAGTTAACACACTTATACACAGTAACTATCATAGGTGGAATATACAGCCAGAAAAGTACAAACAGGGTGCTAGGACACCAGAGGAGAGAGATGACTTCAGTCTAGGGTATCAGACAGCCAAGAAAGATTCAGTGCTTACTATGTGCCAGGCACTGAGCTAGGAATACAAATACAAGCAGGGGAGAAAAAAAGCCTTGTCTGCAAGGACATTACTATCTAATTGGGGAATAGCAATGAAGGTATATGGCTCAAGGACATGGTAGAGAAAAATCTGAAGAGTCAAGAGTATACGCTGGAGAGGGAAGGGTGCAGAGAAGCCCAGCAGGAGTACAGAACATGAGTTCAACCTAATCCTAAGAGACCTAATGACCACCTAATTCTTCCATTAGCATCAAAACTTCAGTTTGGGAGATCCTAGGCCACTGAGAGAAGCATTGACTCCAGGCTCAGCTATCACAGGACCATGGAAGGGGGGGTAGCCTTGATTAAATGATCAGCTCCTCTATTATGGGGGTCAAATTCCCAGCTACTACTGCTCCCCTTATCAGAGGCAACATTTATGCAATGAAAATCCTCTCCCCCTTCTACTTCTCCACCTCAGCCTTATCCCCCCCATAGCCCATATTCTCCTTAACCTTCCTATTCCACTGGACCCTTTGTAATTCCCATCTTGTGGATAACAAATGGCCCATGACCTTGAATCTCATCACTTCACAATCTTTCCACATTTTTGGACTAGAAGAAACACAGATCTCCCCAGAAAACATTGTAGTCTTGGCTACCCTCTCCCGGTGCCCAAAGTTCCCTCTCTCACAGTCACCAATAGAGTGAATGGAAAGGGGAGGGGACAGGAGAGAAGAAGAGGAGGGAAAGGAAGAGAGGGGAGGAGAAAGGAGAGGAGTGGTCAAAATACAGACTTGATTGAGTAGGGACCATAAGCACTGAACCCTCTATTATATAGAGGAGAAACACTAAGAAATCCGGCTGTGGTGGCTCAGCTCTGGTTGGTTAATCTTCCCCAACCCCCTTTCCTTTCTCCCTCCCACTCTCTCTCTCCCTCCCTTTTAGACTGCTGGGGCATTTGGAAAGTACAGTAAAAAGTAGCTGCTCACTACAAGATGGGATCTGGCTTTTCAACTTACCGGCCCAAGGCAATTTATTTGGATATTGATGGAAGAATTCAAAAGGTACCCTTCCTTCTCTGTCCTTGTCTTTTTGGCAGAAAGCTCCACGGGAATATTCATTCCCCTTCCGTATTCTCTGTGTCTTAGCTTTCTGAGTGCTGTATATTGCATTTGCTGCTTACCGATTAGGGGTGCCTCTCAGGGTTTGAATGGCCCTGATGGCAGATGGCCCAGTATGTTGTCTTGAAAGGGACCTGCCACTCTGTGCCTCCCCTGGGTTTCCAAGAGGGAAGTAATTCTTCTTGGAAAAGAATAGCCAGGTCTTCGTGCTGCATGAACTCCTGGGTCAGCGTGCAAATGCCTATGATAATTGTTTTCTTGGACTCTTCCCCAGGCTTCTGTGTAGCGCCAGCGTTTTCACTCCTATGCCAACTTTAGCATGTGGAGAGAGAGGTCTTTTTCCAGTTTTCACCCTTCACAAAGGAGACTCTTAAGTGGTGCTGAAAATATGATGCATTCCTTGAAAACAAAGATCATGGGGACAAAGCTTTTTTTTTCTGTTTCTTAAGCACACCCCCCCCCCTTTAAAGTAATGAATTGTTGCTTTTCATGAAATTAATTTTAAATTAACATTCAGATAAAACAAGCAATAGCACAGAAACATGCACATATTACATACATAGGATTTAGTATATTCACGTCTCTCAATATCTGAGCCATGCTATATCCTCAGTCAGCCAAGAAGCAAGTATTATTTCAAATACAGTTAACAGGAGGTAGCTTGGGGGATTACAGACCCGGACTGTTGGAAATGGAAAAGGACTGTTCCATCCCTGCCTGTAGGGTAGGCAATCTCTGACAGAATTTATCATCCTAAATTATTATTGATATTGTGTTATTTCTGCTTTGCCAAATTCCAAGCATTCATGCTAATATATTTTTCTAGTTTTTTTTATTTCATTCCCCTCTCCTTCTTCTGGAGCATGTACCCTTCATTTTCACTTAGAAAGGAAATCAATTCTTGATTTCTCCCTATCTGAAAATGAACTCTAGCCTGAACAAACATTTATGAATTCCTTTGTTTCATTCTGATTGGCAGGGAATGCCCTTCTCCCACCCCCAAATTGTGTTTAAGGTTGAGCAGATTAGTAGTACCTTTAAAATTTTCTTAAGGAGAAAAATGTGAGGTAAAATTATACCCAGTACAAATTTTCAGTTGGATTTTGCAATGCATCCCTGTCAGGTCTTCACCAATACAAAAGGGAAAGCATTGAAAGTGAATCACAGGGATGGGGGAGGGGAGACGTGATGCTCTACCAAAACTGTATGGCTTGGATCACTCCTGAAATTATGTATGTCTCACTCTCTGGTGAGACAGAGCTAAAATCAAAACCTAGAGCAAGACGAAAAGTATTGATGTGTCCCTCTCCTCCCTCCACCCCCAACACACACACACACACACACACACACACACACACACACACACACTCTTCTTCCTTTGCCATTTGCAGCTGCATTTGCCAGCCTCCCTACTCCAACAAACGAATGAAATTCATATCCTGCTGCGCTCCACCAAAGTCCAATTTAATCTCACCTGATCAGAGTAGGTCTGCCTTTCTAATTTTTAAATAAATGACTAAAGGAATTGTTACTATGCTGAGGTAAACAATAAGCATTTCCTAAGACTGATCCTTCAGGTGTCCTTTTCCATAAATGAAGAAAATAGAAAAAAAATAATAATACAGACTTGGCTGCCAGGAAAGAGCCAAACTAAAGTGAGAGAGGTTTTGTTTTATCACAGTGATTAGAGAAAGAGGAAGTAAGCCTTATGTTTTAAGTTAGTCAACTATCTAAAATCTTGGTTCCCAAGATTGAATCATCTATTTCAATCCTACCATTTTATCCTTCAGCAAACTGGGACCTTCAAAAGATTAAATGACTTGCATAAGGTCACACCATGATGGAAAGAGGTTAAGTGTAGTAGAAACATTGGATCTATAGTCAAAAAAATGAATTCAGATCCTGGCTCTGCTACATGCTAGGCTTTTGGTTTTTTGCATTTTTACTTTTAATCAGTCACTTGGTTTCTTTCCTCACCTGAAAAATGAGGGGGTTCAATCTCTAAATCTTATGGAGAAAAATTCTCAAAATTCTATCACTAGTAAATGACAAGCCAGGACTTGAACCCAAATTTTCTGACTCCCAAGTCAAATTCAGTATAACACACTGCCTTTTACTACACCACATTAGTCTATTATTATAATAACTTTTTCTTGTACAGCACTTTTCAATTTACAAAATACTTTCAAATAGAGATTGTTTTACTCATCAGGTATGTTGAAATGGAGATTCAATTTCTGTATTTTTCTTTATTTTTCTTTAGCATTTTATTTTTCCCCAGTTACATGTAAAAACAATTTTACCATTTCATTTTTAAAACTTTGAGTTCCAAATTCTCTCCCTTTCTCTCTTCCCACCCTACCTCCCCCCACATTGAGAAGACAAGCAACTCGATATAGGTTATACATGTGTAGCCATGCAAAACACTTCCATAGTCATGTTGTAAAAGACTAATATTCCCTCCCATCCTATCCCACCCTCCATTTATTCTATTCTCTCTCTCCTTTCACCCTGTCCCTCCTCAAAGGTATTTGCTTCTGGCTACCCCCTCCCCCAATCTACCCTTCCTTCTATCATACACCCCCTTCTGTTATACCCTTACTCCCTACTTTTCTTGTAGGGTAATGTAGATTTCCATGCTCAACTGAGCGTGTATGTTATTCCCTCTTTGAGCTAATTCTGATGAGAGTAAGGTTCACTCATTCCCTCTCACTTCCCCCCACCTTTTCCACTGTAAAAGCTTTTTCTTGCCTCTTTTATGTAAGATAATTTATTCCATTCTACTTATCCCTTTCTCTTTCTCCCAGCACCTTCCTCTCTCTCACCCTTTAATTTTAATTTTTAGATATCATCCCTTCATATTCAATTTACATCTGTCCCCTCTGTCTAAATATACTCCTTCTAAGTAGCCTAATAATAAGAAAGGTCTTATGAGTTAACAAATATTATCTTTCCATGTGGGAATGTAAACAATTTAATTTTAATTAATCCCTTATGATTTCTCTTTCCTGTTAACCTTTACATTCTCTTGAGTCTTGTATTTGAAAGTAAAATTTTCTATATAGCTCCCTGGCCTTTTCTCAAGAGTGCATGAAATTCTTCTATCTCAGTGAATATGCATTTTTCCTTCTCGTGTATTATACTACATTTTACTGGGTAGGTTATTCTTGGTTGTAATCCTAGCTCTTTTGCTCTCTAGAATATCCTCTTCTAAACCCTCCAATTCTTTAATGTAGAAGCTGCAAAATCTTGTGTTATCCTGATTGTGGCTCCATCATACTTGAATTGTTTTTTTCTGGTTGCTTACAATATTTTCTCCTTGATTTGGGAACTTCGGAATTTAGCTATAACATTCCTGAAATTTTCTATTTTGGGATCTTTTTCAGGAAGTGATCAGTGGATTCTTCCAATTTATATTTTACCCTCTGGTTCTAAAATATCAGGGCAATTTTTCTTGATTATTTCTTTTGGGTTTTTTTGGGTTTTTGTTGTTGTTGTTGTTGTTTTGCCTTTTGGAGGGCAATTAGGGGTAAGTAACTTGCCCAAGGTCACACGGCTAGGTTTTTGTTTGTGTGTGCATTAAGTGTCTGAGGCCGGATCCGAACTCAGGTCCTTCTGACTCCAGGGCCGACGCTCTACTCACTGCGCCACCTAGCCGCCCTGATTATTTCTTAAAAGATGATATCTGGGCTCTTTTTTTAGATCATGGCTTTCAGGTAGTCAAATAATTTTAAAATTATCTCTCTTGGAACTGTTTTCCAGGTCAGTGGTTTTTCCAATGAGATATTTCACATGGTCTTTTTTTGTTGTTGTTGTTCCTTTCATTTTGTTGTATAATGTCTTGATTTCTCATAAAGTCATTAGCTTCCATTTGCTGCATTCTAATTTTTAATAAATTATTTTCTTTAGCGAGCACTTAGACCTTTTCTATTTGACCAATTCTGCTTTTGAAGGCATTCTTCACCTCATTGGCTTTTTGGACCTCTTTTGCCATTTGGTCTAGTCTATTTTTTAAGGTGTTATTTTCTTTAAAATTTTTTGGGTCTCCTTTACAAAACTGTTGACTTGTTTTTCATGATTTTCTTGCATCACTCTCATTTCTCTTCCCAATTTTCCCTCTACTTCTCTTACTTGATTTTAAAAATCCTTTTTGAGCTTGCATAAGACCTGAGATCAATTCACATTTTTCTTGGAGGCTTTGGATGTAGGAGCTCTGACTTCATTGTCCTCTTCTGAGTGTGTGTTTTGATCTTCCTTTCCCAAAAAGTAAGTTACTATCTTCAGAGTTTTTTTCCATTGTTTGGCTCATTTTCCCAGTCTATTACTTGACTTTTTAACTCTTTGTTAAAGTAGGGCTCTGCTTCCAGTGTGGAGGGAGAACTGTACCAAGCTTCAGGGATTTGTGCAGCTGTTTTCAAAGATACTTCTAGGAACCTGTAAGTTTTCAGTTCTCCCAATGTGGTATGATCTAAGGAGAAGTGCTTAGTCCTCTCCTGGACTGTGCTCTGGTCTGTGAGCAACCACAAACACTCTTCTCTGCCCTGGAACAGTCAGGAGGGTTTCCTCTCCACTATTGCCACAAGCTCTGCTATACTTGTGTTCCTCCTCACCTCAGCTGTGACCCAGATCCAAGTATGGACAAAGCAATAGAGTCCTCCTACCTCAGTGCTAGCAAAGAGACCCCTGTAATCTCCTTTTGACCTTGTTTAACCCCCTTACCATCTGTAGGTTGAGAGCTCCAGAAGCAGCTGCTGCCACTGCCACTGCTGCTGCTGATTCAGTCCTTTCCAAGGCCTGTTCTGTGCTGGTGAAACCTACACTAGACTGTGTTCTTCTCTTACCCAGGTCCAACAGATCTTTTGTGCTTACCTTCTAAATTGCCTTTGCCATCTGTGGGCCGAGAAGTCTGGAAATTGCCACTGCTGTCAGTGATTCAGTCCCCTGTGCCTTGCTTCTGGTTTGCTGGGGCCTGGTCTGCACTGGTGTGGCCTGTGTTCCTCTTTCAGGCTGGTGCAACAGACCTTTCCTGCTGATCTTGCAGCTTGTCTTAGACTGGAAATTTGTTTCACTATCTTTTTGTGGATTATGCTGCTCAAGAATTTGTTTAAAGTCATTTTTTAAAAGTACTTGGAGGAGTTTGGGGGAAAGCTCATGTGAGTCCCTGCCTTCATTCTGCCATCTTGGCTCTGCCCCACACTTCGCATATTTTAACACATACTACATGGAGGGGCAGTTGAAAGCAGACAGAGGTAATAAAAATTAATAGGAAAATCTCTTATTTTCATTTTTCTTCATCATCCTCAAAAATATTACAAGCTCCTGATTTTCCTTCATATTCACATTAGGTGCTATAGAGGGACATCCTTACTTCGATTGAGTTAGATCACCTCTGAGGTCCTTTCCAGATGTGAAATTCTGTTACTCTATAATTGGCTAAGTAATCACCCTCTATTACATACACCCTCAACCTTTCATAGTAAGGACACACTACGCTCCTTGACCCTTTATTGAGAGGATACAGAAGGAACTCCTGAAGTTTAGGAGATGATAAGAAATAATGCTGCTGTATTGGGGTGGGGGTAGGGGATGGTTAGAAAAAAATCTGACTATCGGAGGTCTGAATTAGAAGAGACCCAAGGGATGGGGTTCTACGCTGCCATTTTACAAATGAGGAGTGGAAAAAAAAATAGATGTACTCAAAGTCAAACAACAGAGGGTGGGAAGGACAAAATTAGTTGACCAGTCCAGTATAGTGTTCATTTCACTAGGTCATGCCCATCCAACCATGTATGTATACCCTTCCTTTTAGAAATGATCGCTGGTCCTAAAGAGTAAAAGGGGAGTGTCAGCAATTTCTGATCATAACTCCTCCTGACCTTTGGAGATTTGAAGGTTTTGTCCCCATATCTTGTGAACCAAGGACATAACAAGTCTATATTTCAAGTACCCTCAATTCCCAGAATAGCTAAAATTGTTGGCCCTGAGACTTGTTGGTTCTACAAATGACCAGTTGGTTAGAATCAAACCGTTAGATGTTTTCTTTAAGGAAATTCTTCTGGTATATAGCAATTATTCTGGCACATTTGATTTGATTCTCTTCTTAACTATATAGCTCTGACCATAACAGCATCCTCAGTTCTGTCCTTTTTAAAATGAGTATGGTTTTCTGATAATGTTACTCCCATACTCAATAATCTCCAGTGACTCACAACTGCCTCTAGAAGAAGATATTAATTCCTTTTAAAGTCCTTTGTAAACAGCCTTCCTTTCTAGCCTCATTATTCATCAATTTTCTTCCCACTCCCTACTATGTAGCCAAAATAGCCTTCTTGCTATTCTTCACACATGCTATTCCGTCTCCTGTTTATACCTTGGTACTAATCGTTCTCTGTGATCTCCCACTTAATCCCTACTCCATAGAATCCTTTGTTTCCTTCAAGATTCGACTCAGTCAGTACTTCCTACATGATGCCTTCTCTGCCCTACCAACCACTAGTGCCATCCCCCATAAACTAGTTTGAATTTATTTTTTTATTTATTCTGTATATACAGAAATGTATATTGGTGTCTCCAGGCTATTTCCTCTGATAAAATATAAGCTCCTTGAGGATAGAGACAATTTCATTTTTATCTTGCTCCTTTTATCCCAGCTCCTTGCATAGTGCATGGTACATAGTAAGTATCTATTAAATGATTGTTTGTTGATGGATTGATTGGTTTTTTGAGGGTCTTAAAAATAATAATAGATAGCCCTTATAACTATTTTAATTTTATTTTTAAAAATTTACATTGTCCTCTTTTTATTTTATACCAACTATGTTTCCCAGAGTATCCCTCACAGAGAATGGAGAAGGAGGGAAATACATTCTCAAATCTCCTTGATGCTTATTACTTACTAAAAAAAATGGAAAGAAAAAAAAACCATTTATAAGGGAGACAAGAAAACTCAATAATATCAAGTGCAATAAACCCAAGAAATAAATTATTTGGGGAAGAATTCCTTTTTTAACAAAAAATGCTAAGAAGACTGGAAATTAGTTTCACAAAAATAAGAATTTGACCAATAATTTACACCATATTCCACAAGCTGAAAATGGATATATGGCCTGACCATTAAAAAGTCATACATTAAAAACATTTTAGAAGATGACTAGGCCACAAACTTTTAATTGTTATGGCTAAAGAGAAGATTTCTTAACCATAATACTCAATTATGTGAAGAAAATTACTGTAACCAGGGTAATAAAAGTTGTTGGGGAAAAATGTTTCCATTAAATATATCTGATAAAGATCTGATATCCAGGATATATAGAGAACTAGCACAAACACATAAGCTCAAAAATAATTTTTCGGCAGCTCAGATAAAAAGCTAGCCTTTGAGTCAGGAAAATCAGTTCAAATTCAGCCTCAGATATTTACTAGCTGTGTAACTCTTGAAAGGGGGTAGCTAGGTGGTACAGTGAATAGAACACTGGGCTTTTAATCAGAAAGATTCCTCTTCCTGAATTCAAAACTGACTTCAGAAACTTACTATATGTGTAACCCTGGGCAAATCACTTGACTCTGTTTGCCTTTGTTTCCTCATCTGTAAAAATGAGCTAGAGAAGGAAATGGCAAAGTATTTTTGCCAAGAAAATCCCAAATGGGGTCACAAAGAGTTGAACATGATTGAAAATGACTGAACAATAAAAAAGTCCTAGAAAAGTCATTTCACTTCTGTCTGCTTTAGTTTCCTCATCTGTAAAATGGGAACAGTAATAGCACCTATATCCTGGGGTTGTTGTGAGGATAAAATAAGATTTTTTATTAATTTATTTATTTTTAGTTTTCAACATTCATTTCTACAAGATTTTGAGTTCCAAATTTTCTCCCCATCTCTCACCTCCCCCACCCCAAGAGGGCATGCATTCTGATTACCCCTTCCCCCAGTCTGCCCTCCCTTCTATCACAACACCACCCCTTATCCCCTTCTCCCTTACTTTCTTGTAGGGCAAGATAGATTTCTCTACCCCATTGCCTGTATATCTTATTTCTAAGCTGCATGTAAAAACAATTTTTAACATTTGTTTTTAAAATTTTGAGTTCTAAATTCTCTCCCTTCTTTCCTCCCCACCCACCCTCACTGAGTAAGCAAGCAATTCAGTATAGGTTATACATGTGTAGCTATGTAAAACACTTCCATAACAGTCATGTTGTGAAAGACTAACTATATTTCCCTCCATCCTATTCTGCCCCCCCATTCTATTTTCTCCTTTGACCCTGTCCCTTTTCAAAAGTGTTTGCTTCTTAGTACCCCCTCCCTCAATCTGTCCTCCCTTCTATCATCCCCCTCCCCTTATCCCCTTCTGCTTTACTTTCCCATAGGGTAAGATACTGGTGAGATAAGATTTTTTGAAGTTCTTTGCAAACATTAAATCACTACATAAATGTTACTTATTATTGTTGTTGCTATTGTTATTCTTCAAAGGTCAAAAGATGTGAACAAACTCCAAAAAAGTTTTCAAACTATTAACAACCATAAAAAGATGACTAATTCATTAAGAAAAGCAAGATAGAAATCAATGCAATTCTAAAGTTTCATCTTATCCTCAGTAAACTGGCCAAGATGACAAAATGTGGAAATAGTTAGAAGGGTTGTGGAAAGGCTAATACATTAATACACTCTTGAGGTTGTAAATTGCTCCAACCATTCTGGAAAGCAATTTGCAATTATGCTAAGAAAAGGATTTTAGGGGCGGCTAGGTGGCGCAGTGAGTAGAGCATCGGCCCTGGAGTCAGAAGGACCTGAGTTCGGATCCGGCCTCAGACACTTAACGCACACCCAAACAAAAAAACCTAGCCGTGTGACCTTGGGCAAGTTACTTAACCCCAATTGCCCTCCAAAAATCACACACACACACACAAAATAAATAAAAATAAAAATACCTACTCTTTAAAAAAAAAAAAAGAATTTTAAGTGTCCAAATTTTTCAACCCAGATATTCTACTAGCAGGCATAATTTCCAAAGAGGTCAATGACAAAAAGAAAAGTCCAATAAGAACCAAAATATTTCTAGCAGTACTTTTTGTGATAACAAAGATCTAGAAACAAAGAAGAAGCTCATCAATTGGTGAATGAATAAATTAAAAATATGTACATTAATGTAATAGAAGATTACTATGCTATCAGAATCTGATGAAATAGCAACATGTGGGTAAAACTTATCTAAGCTAATACAAAGTAAAATAAACAAATAAAAGAAAACAAACTATTGAAATTCAGAGCTATAATTATATCAAGTGATACAGAAAAAACCTTTGACAAAGTACAATATTCATTTTTGATAAAAACTCTACAAAGCATGGCCCAAAAAGAAAATTTAGAGGTGTAGAATAGGAAAGAAAGGAGATGATAGCTTCTTTCACAGTTTTTTCACAAAATTATCTGTAAGACTGTGATACATATATAAACATGTCTTATATACTATTACATAATATATGTGGATATAGTATGTATAGAAACATAGAAACAGATTTTATGCTACAAATTATGTCATATCCATAAAAGTGTTTGTAGTTATAAATAATCTTACAAAAATGTTTTTTCTCTGTGAAACAATTAGAAAGCCATTAATAAACGCAACGTTCCATAAAAACTGGAAAAAATAGCTCAGTAAGCTGAGCAAGGTTCTGTTTACAAATTCTGTGAAATAAAAGAATTTAATTAGATGCTCTTGAAGGTTTCTTCAAAATCTAAATCTTTGACCCACTGATCCTATATGAAGTTGCATTTTGGAATAGAATGAGCCACCAAAACCTCCCATAACTGTTATTTGTTGATAAGCTTCTAGGATAGACAAGCAGAACTGGTGACTAGATGACTCAATCTAAGTGGCCAGACTCTGTCTCTGGGAGATATGATATATGCCTCCTGATTTTTTTCCCAGGTAACAACCACAGGAAACTTAGACTTTAATTCAGATTCTTCTCAGTCCTAAGAAGTGATGCCTTTGAGAGTCCTATTTCTAGCTTGCTTCAAAGCACTGGGAGTGCCCCACAGGTATTTTCATCCCCCTCTCAAGAAGACAGGATATAGCCCCATTTTACCTCATTTTCAGTCTATCTCTTCTAGATGTTTTGTATCTACTGCTCTTTGGGAGGCATTTAATGATGAGGACACTTGTTCAGCCATTCCTATTTATCTACCTCATCCTACGACTGACTCACTGTCCAGTATAAATGCTCCTTCTCTGCTCTAGGATGCTGTATCAAGTGATAAATAACCATAGTAATCTATATGGTTATAGCTCCCAGGCCCCAGCCAGCAAAACACTTCAATGTTAGATCTGCCTTTCTTCCCTAGGGATGCTTTGCCATCAATTGCCTTCTTATTACTAATAAATACACTCAGACCTTAAAGACAATTCAAATATTTAAAGCAAATAAAGGTAAGCAGACTTAGCCCAAACTCAGAATGAAAGGTTTAAAGATTCCATGAGTAAGGCCAAATGGAGGAGATACAGAATTATCACCTTGGGGGTCTGTATTTTATTTTTTAGGAGATTTCAAGTAACCTGGCTTTCTGAATCTTACATCTTTCTTTGGGACAATTCCCTCTATCTTCTCTTTCAATCTTTCAGTTCCAAGCAACTCTTTCTCTTGCCCCACACAGCTTCTGCATATCTCATTGTCAGTTGGGTTCCTCTTCAAGTCTCTCTCCTTGACTCACCTAAAGTTCACACTGAGCCATGGCCTATCATTCTTCGTCCTATGGTGCTACACTTAAGGGATTCATTCATATCCCACAAAGGGTCCTGACTTAGCCAGTTTTACAAGTGACCTTATCTTTCTTCTTTTCCATAATTAGGTTTCTAAAAGAGCAACTACTTTACAGTCCCTTTCTAGTTAAACATATACTGTTCCCAGTAAATAAATTCATTTTTGTCTGTACCATAGTTCCAAATGCTAGATAGTTCTCTAGTGACCACAAGTCTAAATTACATGCAAATTATATGCACATAAAATAGCAGTACATGCCTATAGATACCAATAAATATGCCTAAAAATAAATGTAATAGTAACATAAGCAGAGCTACATAGTAACAGAATATGTATGTTATGCATATAAACAGTATATGCAAATAAACAGCATAATAATAAATAATAAACATCCAAAATGATATGTAGCTGATGGACAAATGTATCTATTGTGCACAAATATGCAGTAATTACCATATGCATTAATGAACATATGAAATTAAATGCAAGGCACCTTTCAGACTGATATTGTCTTCTGCTACACAAATAACTACTTCTTTTTCTATTGCCATTTCCACTCCTATATCAAGAGCTTTTTTCTTTCTGCTTATGAGACAAAACAAACAAAAAAAGATTGCTACTTGTTAAATGGCTGCGTGAACCCTACTCATCTTACTTCTTTTGATTGAAGGATGAAGGAAACAGCTAATTTTTTATCAAGTATATTTTGTCAGCTCCAAGGTCAAGAAGTGCCTTGGGCCTAAAGGTCTACAGATTCCTTCACACTTCCATAAGCAGACTTACACAGTAGGGTACTGGGTTTTCTCTTTAAAAATATCCATAATTGTTTATCAAGAGAATGTTTTTATATGGCTATAAGTTCTGATAGCTACTACATTATGATAAATAGAATAAATCCTGTTTCTGTCCTTGTAACAGTCCTGCTCTCTTCCATTTATGTTTTTATATTCTAATTGTCTTTGGTTGCCATGTGGCAAGGAAAACAAATATTTATTTTCTGAGGTAGATTTTAGGTTCTTTTAGCCTACTCATTTTCGTGATTGATGTATATCACTTAAAGTTCAGTAGAAAAATGGTAAGTCTCAATTGGTATTGGTTTCTTTATCCATTTCCTATTTTCAGCATCTATAGTTTCATTAAATATGTTCAGTTAGGACTTTCTGGGTGAGCAACAAGATGACAGGCCAGACATTTTTATACCCCTAACTCTCAAATTTCCCCAAAATAGGAATTACCAGAGTAGAGTAATTATAGTTGAATCTGCAGTATGAGAAAGCAAGAAGCCTGTCAAGTATTCCTCTGAAAATTGCCTGTTCATATCTTTTGACCATTTATCAACTGAGGAATGTTTCTTATTCTTATAAATTTGAATTAGTTCCCTATATACTTGAGAGACTTTTATCAGAAAAAAAGCCTTTTGCAAAAATTTTTCCCCAGTTTTCTATTTCTAATTTTAGTTGCATTTTTTAGGTTGTTCAAAACCTTTTTAATTTTGCTTAATCAAAATTGTCCATTTTACCTCCTGTAAACCTCTCTATCTTTTGCTTGGTCATGAACTCTTACCCTATGCATAGACCTGACAGGTATTTTCTTCCATGGTCCCAACTTTGTTCATAAAGTTGTTCTTTGTGCCTAACGCATGTATCCATTTGGAGCTTGTCCTGTCATATGGTTTGGAATGTTAATCTATAAATAGTTTCTGCCAGATTGCTTTACTGTTTCTCTAACAGTTTTTATTGAGTAGTAAATTATTGCCTAAATAGCTTGGATCTTTTTATTTATCAAACACTAGGCTACTGTGCTCATTTGCTTCTGTATACTGTGTTAATCTATTAGTGACTAATGGAACTAGGGTGCAAAGGACCGCTCCCTGCACTTAAGGAACACCATTGTTGGGAGCTAGAACCATTTACAAAGAACCTAAACACCAGTGAAATGTAATATATCTCCTACCTAGCCTTCAGGTGGTGACAACCAGGATGGTCTTACACTATTATGCTGTGATACATGGTAGTCAGTTTGGTTTTTACAAAGTAATATTTATGGGGTGGCTAGGTGGCACAGTGAGTAGAGCACCAGCCTTAGAGTCAGGAGGACCTGAGTCCAAATGTGACCTCGGGCACTTAACACTTCCTAGACATGTGACCTTGGGCAAGTCACTTAACCCCAATTGCCCTGCCTTCCCCCTCCAAAAGACAAAACAAACAAACAAACAAAAAAAAAAACAAATTAATATTTATTTTCAAAAGTATCACAATGATATAGACTTATTCCCTCAAAACATGGGAGGTATAATCCACTCTACCCCACACCCCACTTTGCAACACATCAGGCTTTAGGGAGAGAAAAATAAGCCTCATCGTTTAGCTTGGTTCCTATAGAGCACAGTCCCAATCCCAAGTCCAAAAACATCCTCAGACTTGAGTCCCCTGACACCCTGGCTTCTTTGGGCTTCCTGCTTTCAATCCTGGCTCCAAAATGTCTTGAACTTCCAGTCCTTTAGGGATCATCTCTGGCACCTGAAACTGAGGAAGATAAACAATATAGAACAGAAAGAAACATTCCCAGGATTATTTCTCTGAGCCAAAGGGAAAGAACAAGAGTAGAGGAATGAAGTCCTTCACCTCTTCAGCTCATGGGATTCATGATCTAGGTGAAGGAAAACACAGGAAAGAGTGTCTGAGAAGAAAATGATCAGCTCAGTCTGGCCAGTTTTTAAAATGCAGTCAACCATTTCAAGGAGGCTACCCATACACACGGCAAGAACACAGAATTCCTTCATATTAGACACTCTGGACATGCTCCAAAGGCCCTTTGAGGGCTCCTCCATGGTAGGCAAGCTGGGCATGCCCAGGGAAGCATGAGTTATATCTGTCTTCTACAAGAGACCTTTCCTGATCCCCTCAGTTGCTAATGCCTCCCCTTTTCAGATTTCTTTCCATATACTCTAGCTTGGCAGGTCTCCCCCATTAGAATGTAAACTCCCTGAGGACAGGAATTTTTTTTTTTTGCCTTTGTATCCACAGCTCTTAGCAAAATGCCTGGCACATAGTAAACTCTTAACAAATTTTTGTTGATAGCTGTTAGCTTTCTCTTCTAATTGTTAGAGATAAAATTCCAGAGAGAAATAAAGTTCTATCCAAATTACCATTACAAAGTCCATACAAATAATAAGTAAGGCACAGGCATTGGCATGAAGATGAACCATGACCAAGGACGTATTAATAATATTTTTTTCTTTTCTACATTGCAATTTAAATATATACGTGTGTATGTGTGTGTATTTAGTCAAAATTAGAAATTTGTTTAGTTTCTGGGTTGGCTCAGTCATCCCAACCTTTTCTCATAATTGCAGATTTAGAACTTTAGAGAAAGACCATCCCCATCACTCTTATTCCCCATCATACTCAATTGCCTTAGAGTCCTGCCTTCATTTAAGGGATAATTCACCATCCTACACTCTAGCTCTTGTCCTCCTCCAATACATTTCTGTTAGTCAACCAACTATTCACAATGTAACACACCCACATGGTCAGTTATATTTATACAACCAGCTACTTGCAATAATAACACTTTTAGTTCTTAAAAACAGCCATTTACTTAGTTATAAGGCAAAAGAAATAATATCACAAACACTCATATTAAAGGAAGTACGTAATTGATAAAATTCACACACAAACTTTAGTCACACTCTTCCACCAATGCACTCAGTATCTGGGGAGAAGACTAGACACGCCCTTATAAGAAATTGCTAGAGAAACTGATGGTGCTTGGCTTTTTTCTATTAAAGCTTCAGTCAATCCTGTAACTCTTGTTGAAACATCTCTCACAGCCTCTTTCACTCTATAACAGGTCCATAATTCCTCCCAATATTATGTAAAGTTTGTTTTTAGAGGAATCCTCAGGGATAGGTCTAAGAAACACCAAACCCCAGCGCTAAATAATATGAAGCTGGAAAAAAGCCCATAGGTAAACTTCCCTTCACTTTAGCCAGTAAGGTAACCAGTACTTTATAGTACTAGCCACGTCCCTTTAGCTCCTAATTTTCTTTCTTAAAAAAATAAAATAAAAAGTATTTATCAAATACTTATTATGCCAGGCACCATTGCTAAGTTCTGGGAATAAAAATGCACACAAGTAAGATGTTCCTACTTTTAAGGAATTATCTACCTTGAGATGCACATAGCAGGGATGGCTAGGTGGCGCAGTGAGTAGAGCGCCAGCCCTGGAGCCAGAAGCACCTGAGTTTGGATCCGGCCTCAGACACTTAACACACACACACACAAAAACTAGCCATGTGACCCTGGGCAAGTTACTTAACCCCAATTGCCCTCCAAAAAGCAAAATAAAATAATATAAAATAGATGTACATAGTATCTATATTAACAGTTATACACTGGCAAGTATATACAGTTATACAATATATATAGATATCTGGGGCCAGGATATATATATATACTTAGAGGCACACATGTAGAGAACACAGGTCTTCAGGGTGAATGTATAGGAGAGCACAGATGTAGAGGAAACGTGCCCAAAGCACAAGCAAGGAATGGCAGCGCATTCATGGAAGAGGAACTCCTACCACTGACACTACTATTAAGGCTGCTGTTTTGTCCTCAGTGATATCATCTCAGTGTTTACACAGGGCTTCATGATGCTCTCATAATTTTTTAAGGCTGTTGCTCAAATGGGTTTATAGTCTCTGCCTGGAATTGTTCCACTGCCCTGTGCTCTTCTGGATGAAGCTTTGCCAGACTCATCACCTTGGTTTGATGCCACGACACTAGACATGTAGCTTCTGCCACAAGCTCCTCTTCCGGGCACTCGACTTACATCATGTTCTCACTCAGCTGAAACCCTTAGCTGGCTCTTCAAGGAATGAGTGGGTGCTGCAGGGCTCTTTCAGCTTAAATCAAGCCCAAAAATGTCATCTCTTTTTTCATGCCTTTTTTTTTTAAAGGCAGAAATGTCTGCCAAACAATACTCAGAAATCTACCTTTCTGGTGCTCTTCTTTTGTCACCTTAAGTCCTCAGTTCTAAAATATCTTATCTTCCCAACAAGAACCTCCTCACCCCAAATATCAAACTTATGATCAAAGAAAGGTGTTCTTCCAGTTAGCTAATGCTTTATGGCTTAGTGTGTTCTTTGTACTTCTCTTCCTGGTTCAGGAACCTATATGCCTTTGTTGGAAACCTCACCCTAGTTTAAGGCAGGCATTCTATGTACTACTTCCCAATTTTCAAACTGGACACTAGACTATGTTCTAAGTAAAAGTGATTTATCCCATATCCACCAATCACATTGGGTTTGCAGGGTCCCCATATTCTTCTGTTATTATACGTAAATGGAGAGGAAGGGAACATTTATTGAGACAATCTAAACTGTAGGGGTAAGGTCATTGCCTCTTCTACCAGCCTACTCTTTTTCCTGACTTTTCCTGTGGTTAGATGGCCAATCCAAATCTGAAAGGGCTTTTGGTACATTCCTTACAACCATGCATCATATCACACTGTGAACAATTCAGAAAGATCAACCACTCACGAGAAGAAAGCAGAATTGTTTAAAAAGTTTGTCTCTGGGTATGGAAAAAAGTAAGCAAACATCCCAAATCTTAGGAAACAAAAGTCATAATGGTTTTCAGTCTTGCCTGTGGTAGCCAACCTCTTGCATAAATAATAACTAAGTCAGATATGAAACCAGTTCTATAAGTAGCAGATGTGAAGTAGATCTGGGAGAAACTCCAGTTCTTTTTTTTATGAATACTCAGGGAAAGAGTTACATTTTTCTGACAGGGAAATAAGTTTTCAGTATTCTAAAGAAAAATTCAAGGTGGAGAGAGGGGGGAAGAAGAGAAGAAAGAGCAAGAGAAGAAAAGGGGAAGGAAGAGACAAAAAGAGGAGAAAAGAGTAGAGGAGACATCTGAAAGAAAGGTGGAGGAAGGGGAGCCAATAGGGTAGGGAAGAGAGGGAAAGGAAAAGGAGGGAGGAAGGGAAAAAGGAAGGAAGGAAGGAGGGAGGGAGGGAGGGAAGAAAGGAAGGGGAGGTAAGGGAAAGAAGGGGAGGAAGAGGTGGAAAAGGGAGAAGAGAAAGAGAAGAGACATGAAAGAAACATGGAAGAAGGGGAGAGAATAGGGTTGGGAAGAAAGAGAAAGGAAATGAAGGAAGGAAGGAAGGAGAGAGGGAAGAAAAGATGGATGGATAAATGAATGGATCATTTTGCTTAATTCATCTACCAAACTAGTAAAAAGCAGATCTGAGTCCTGATCCCTATCATCAAAGAAATATATGATAAAAACATTGGGCTAATCATATGAGGAGAGCCTTATGTTATCAAAATAAAGGGGAAATGACTCCTGGAATTGGGCTATTATGAACAAGAGTTATACAAGATAATACTGAAGAGGTCAACAAGTAAATCATGCACCAGGTCATATGTGAGATATTCTGGAAATCCCAACCTGATCTGACATACTCAAAGAACATGCAGCATGGAACTCCCTCTCTGGGATTTCCTAAGAAAGGATACTTCTCCTCCAGCTTAGCAGCATGTACAGTGGCTGCTTCCAAATAGCAGCTTCAACATGTGCTGCCTAGATAAGCCTGAGCCTGCACTTCAGATCACCAGCTATCTTTTCTTTTCTGTGTTTCTTTCCTTGAACATAAATGACTGAACATCCAAGGCTACCTTGGAAGTTCATGAGTTTCTGGGTTTCTCCGTTAGTGTCTATTGCACCATGTGGACCCTGAAGATACTAAAACACTTCCCAAAAGATGATCACCAGCGGAAGAATAAGCCCACCTCCTGCTTGCCAGAAGATATGGACCTTGAGGAAGTTGTTCAGACAGTGCCAGTCCAAGTGGAAGTCAAATGCCTATTAACAGTCCCACTAAGTACCTCATGTTTTAATATTTTAAATATCAATCTCAAGTCAAAGTATAATAGGAGTTAAGTTATAAGTGCTGCAGTATATGGAGCACTAGGTGCGGAATCAGGGAGACCTAAATTCAAATCCGGCCTCAGACACTTACTAAGTGTATGACCCTGGGTGAGTCACTTAAGCTCTATTAAATCATTTCAGGCAAGTCATTTCAACTCTGTCAATCTCAGTTTTCCTATCTATACATTAGAGATAGTAATAGCATCTACCCCCAAAAGTTGTTATGAGGCCCAAATAAGACAATATTTATAAAGCACTTTGGCACAGTGTAAGAAACATACTTGTTTCCTTCTCCTTTATTGGTAACTGTATAACATTTAAGTCTTTGTCGATGTGTATATATGGGCATTTTATGTTTTATACACTTCCTTTGTGGTGAGGAAATAGTTATGCTATTCCTGATCTACACAGTACAATGAATACTTTCGTGTTCCCTTTTGGAGAGGACTCTAGACATGAGCCAAACTTCAACTTTAAGCAATCTTCCTCAGGGCTTTAGAGTGGGTGCATAAGGAGAGGTAACCTGGGCTTCTTGGTGCTTACCCAGATCACCTAAGAGTAGAGGAAGAAAACCCTTTTCTTCTCCTTAATTTAGTTCATGGCACTACCTGTACTGTGGATGAACCGTGATCTTTACGCTCTGAATACAGGAGGAAAGTGAGTAAAAGGAGGAAGGAGAGTGAGTCAGAAAGAGCAGCAGAAGTACTGGCAAAAAGAAAACAACCATCGCAGTCTTGCCAGTTTTAAAGACAGCCTTCAACTATGTAGTGTGCCAAAGGAGGCTACAACACCCAGGCAGTAGAGGATGCAGCAACTTCTTTGTTAGGCAATGTGTATGTACTCATTAGGTGCTCCACATTAGGCAATCTGGACAAGCCCAGGTCACAAAGAAAAGAACTTTAGATGCCAGGCTCACTGCTCCCCCATAGCTGAACGTGATCAATATGAACCTAGAACTTGTAATCCCTTAGTTCTCTCAGAGAATGAACATTCCACTTCCCCTGGGTGCAGCATGTCTGTTTCTCACATATAATTTTGTCGTTCAACTTCAGGCAATTGTGTTTGAAAGGGAAAATAAAGAAGAAAGCATCCAAGAAAAAATGACAAAACTGATGACTAGGTCAAGGGTAATTAAACAGATTTTGAATTATGATGTACAAGAGATCCACTGCAGAGATCCCTAACATTAGCAAATAATAGTCTGGATGATAGCAGTTGAAAATTCAAAGCTAGGAAATAAATTTCTCAAAGACTCCTGAAACTGTTTCAACTGATTGTAAGTCAAATGCTAAGTCTATGCAATCTGTTCTCAGACAGTGATATCAAGGAACATGTGTTGTCTTTCCCAACAATTCTAAACAATATGGATATATTCTAGGCATTGCTAATCTTTCAACTAACTCATTATTGATCTATCATCCAGGAATTTATCTAAACTATTGTTGTTATTGAGCCCATTAGTATTGTAATTAAGAGATGCCAAAGTAGATGGGCCCCTACTAAACAAATCACCACTTTTCCAGCATGTGGAGGTAGTGTTTAACTGGGGTTTAGCAGAAGGATCCTGATTATTGCAAGTGGTTATAAGACTAAGTACAGCTTTTTGCCATTGGTTAGAACTAGTCTACTAGTTAAGACATATTAGTTGAGACATCAAGTACCTCAAATAATCCTTCAGTGCATGGAGAAAATACAGCTTTATGGGCATCTGGTGGGGGGTGGGGAGTCTTCCACTGTCCCTCCTTTTTCTTGTTGCATGGTGTAGAAGGGATTTGACTTGAGGCAGGTTATGGGAAGTGAAGAGAATGATGTAACTTCAGCAGAAAGGTGTTAAGGACAGATAGTCATTAGGTCTGATGATGACAACTTGGCTCCCCCTCATCTTTATTTATGATGGACTAGCTTTGTCCTGAGATCAGAGATTCCTGCCAGGACAAGAAAACCTAGGAGCTTTGTACAATCAAAATTGTCCATTTTGCCAAATGTGAATTTTTCTATCTCTAATGTGGCCATGAACTCTTCTCCGATCCATAGATCTAACAAGCATTTTCTTTCATGTTCCTCTAATTTGTTTATGATGTCACTCTTTATGTGTCATAATCATGTACCAATTTGTGTTTGTCTTGATATGTGGTATGAAAAGTTTCCCAGTCAGCTTCCTATTTTATTAATCCAAGTGACATTTATTTTTATAAATATCTTTCTCTTTCATTTAGAGTAACAGTTTTATTAGCATAATAAAACTGGTCAGTTTGGGCATAAAACATTGGACAAAATAGCTCCAAATAATCTTTTATTTCTTTTTCATTGGTTACATTGGTTAGTATGAAAAATATTCGTGTTTTTCATTTTTAGTGCTGGTAATTTGCTTCTTTTTTATTAATTAAATTAGTTAAAGCCTTATCTATTTCATTGGGTTTTGTTTTCCTTTTTGGAGGACAGGGCAATTAGGGTTAAGTGACTTGCCCAAGGTCACATGGCTAGTAAGTGTTAAGTGTCTGAGTCCGGATTTGAACTCAGGTCCCCCTGACACCAGGGCTGGTGCTTTATTCACTGGACCATCTAGCCACCCCTATCTCATTGTTTTTTGATGACAGTTCCTAGTTTTATTTATTAATTCAGTGGGTTTTATGCTTTCAATTTTGTTCCTCTCTCCTTTGATTTTCAGAATTTCTGTTTTGACATTTGATTGGGGGTTAATAATTTGTTGACTTTCTAGAGTTGTTTTTTTAGTTGCAGTTGGCTCTTTATTCACTGATCTGCTCTTTCTCTTTTTTTATTGATGAAAGTGTTTAGAGATATAAATTTTCCACAAAATACTGCTTTGGCTGAATCTCAACATTTAGGATATATTGCTTCATTGTTGTCAATATTTTAAATGAAATTATATATTTTTTCCATGATTTCTTTTTTGACCCACTTATTCTTTAGAATTAAATTATTTTCCAATTAATTTTTAATCTTTGCTTCAAAGGCCATTTACTGAATGTAGTTTTCATTGCATTATGGCCATGAAAAGATGTATTTAGCATTTCTGCTTCTCTGAATTTTTTGAAAGTATTTTTCCCTATTTACATGATCTGTTTTTGGGAAGGTGCCACCAATATTCTTCAGAATTTGATCATATGGATATTTTTCTAAAATCCTAATCAGGTCCTTTTTTTCTTTTATTTTTTTTTGGTAAGATGTATCTAGATCTGAGAGGGATAAATTGAGATCCCCCACTATTTTCATTTTACTATCTCTTTCACCCTGTAACTAATTCAATATATCTTTTAAGAATTTAGATATTATGTCATTTGATGCATATATGTGTATATATATATTATATTTCTATTAATTCTTTGTCTATGGTACCTTTTAGCAAAATATCATTTTTCTGTTATCTTTTAATTAGATTTTTTTACCATTGCTTTTTTCTGATGATATGATTGCTAACCTACCTTTTTTTTATTTCTGCTGAAGCGTAATAGCTTCAACCCCTCATTTTAATAACATGCCTATATTTTTGTTTCAAGTTAATTTATTTTTTAATGTTATTAGATTATGGTTTCTTATCAGTAGATAAGCCCTCTTCTATTTTGTATGGTTTTGTATTTCTATTTGTATGATTTCTTATAAATAATTCTCTTTTGTTTTATGGATGAGTTTGTCCCAGTTACATTCATAGTTATGATTGTTAATTGTGTATTTCTCTCTATTGCATTCACTAGGAATTCTTTAAAGTCCTCTATTTCAAGGTCTATTTCCCACCTCTAGAATTATATTTAGCTTAGTTAGGTAAGCTTTCTGATCATAAGCCCCCTAGATCTTTTACTTTCTGAAATATCTCCACTCCTTTATCATGTTAGCAGTTAAATCTTTTTTTTAATTTATTTTTACTTATTTATTTTGCTTTTTGGAGGGGGGAGGGCAGGGCAATTGGGGTTAAGTGACTTGCCCAAGGTCACTCAGCTAGTAAGTGTTAGATGTCTGAGTTCAAATTTGAATTCAGGTCCTCCTGTTCCAGGGCCGGTGCTCTTTTCACTGTGCCACCTAGTCACCCCAGTTAAATCTTATGTCATTCTGATTAGATCCTCAGTTCTTGCACTCATTCTTACTGGTAACTTGCAGTATTGTTTCTTTGCCCTAGAGGCTCTGGATTTGGATCATAATCTTCCTGGGAATTTTCATTTTGAGGTTACTTTCAGGAGGTGACTAATGGAGCCTTTCTATTTTATCCTCTGGTTGTAAGGTATCTGGGAAGTGTTCTTTTATGATTTATGGAGTTTGTATTATTACTTATCTAGTGCTTACTTGGGTTTTTTTGGTCATAGCTTTCAAATAGATTAAATTCTTTCTATTCAATCTGTTTTTGCTTTGAAATGCCTCACTGTTTTTCTACTTTTTCAGTCTTTTAGCTTTGTTTTAATATTTCTTGATGTTTCACATCTTCATTTGCTTTCATTTGTCAATTCTAATTGTCAAATAGTTATTTTCTTATTTTTTTGTACCTCTTATTCCAATCTGTCAATTCTCTTTTCATATCTTTCTTCAGTATCTTCATTTTTTCCCATTTTTAATCTCACTTGGTTTACAAAATTATTTTACTATTGCTTTATCTCTTTTAGAAATTCTGATTGAATTTGTGTTTAAGCTGCATTTTTTAAGGCTTTGATTACAGATCTTTTGAAATTATTCTCTTCTTGTATGTTGGACTTCCCTTTTACCATAATGAATCCTTATGGTGAAATTCTTCTTTTCTTTATTCATTCTTCCAGTCTACTTATTATTTTTGTCCCTAAATTTGGGCTAGGTTCAACTTGCCAAATGCAAAGGGTGGGGTAGAGGTCAGGTGAATGTCTGGACTTAGCTTTGGTCCTCTTAAATCTTTTTGCTATGTTCCCAGCTTTGGCACCTTCTGTACCATAAAAAAAAAAAATTAGAGAAAACTCTCCAAAACAATGATTCCCTCAAATTTATATATCTTCAAAAAAACACCAAAATTATTTTAAGGTGCAACTCAGCCTTATGGTTCCTAATCACAAAGGATTAGCAGGAGCAGTCCTTGATGCCTTTGTTTTGAGCCTCAGAACTAATAGACTTCAAAAACTACTACTCCTCTCTACCCCCACCCCCTTGCCAATAACTCATCACTTTACACTTGGAAGGGGAACACTTGCCAAAAGGAAGCTTTGGATGCAATTTCAGGCTAAGCTTCCAGTTGGCTCTTGGATACAGTGGCTCAGTGGGGCTAAGTGATATTCTGTAGGGCTAGGGATGTAGGGCCACAGAAAGTTAGAAGCACTGATTTTTTTAAAAACATATATTCTTTCAGTAGTCACTAGAGGAAATCTGCTCATGCATACTCCCAATACTTTCCTGTATAATTAGCATGATCCCTTCTTATCATCTAAGTTACTGCAGGAGGGGGAAAGATCTCAAACTGGAAAATTTTCCATCTTCTTTTAAACTAACTTCGTTTAAGAAAAACGGAACTTTTCCTTATTTGGACAGAGATATTTTTATTCTCTTGCTCTGGTTAGTCAGGGGATATGAAGAGATCGCACAAATTACAATGGTACAAGGGGGGGAAACCTGTCAGTATTTTACAAGTTTGCAGATTTTTCTGGAATCCATTCCCATATTAGCTTTAACAGACTCTCAGAATCATTTGCTCCGAATTAAACTTTTCTCTTTGTCACAGATTTAACTTTTTAATATAAAAAACATTCCCAGTCACTTTCTATTTATATTTAGCTAATTAAAAGAAATCATTATACCTACCCAAAGAGAAGAGTTAACTGCATAGTCATTAAATTGCTACAAACAGCTTCTAGTTACAAATAATTTTAAATACACTTTCTGTGTAAAGAAAGAGGGACTGCTATAGATTAACCTGAGCAAAGTCCAGACTACTCCTCATTCATCAAAATGACAAGGGGCATTGAGGGCAAAACTTAGTGTATTTCTATGATGGAAAAAAAGACTTAATAGATTAAAAGTTATTCAAGCATTCTTGATGAAAGACCAAAGCTGAGCAGAAACTCTGAAATACAAACCTGAGTCAAGAGAAACTTAGGCATATACATTTGAGCAAATTACAAGGGCCTAAATCATGAAGCAGGAGGTTACATGGCACATTGGAGAGAGTGTCAAGTCTGGAGTCAGGAAGACCTAAATTCAAATCTAGCCTCAGACACTTAATAGCTTTGTGATCCTGGGCAAGTCACTTAACCCTGTTTGCCTAGGTTTCCTCATTTGTAAAATGAGCTGGAGAAGGAAATGGCAAACCATTCCAGTATCTTTGCCAAGAAACCCCCAAATAGGGTCACAAAGAGTCAGACATGACTAAAATGACTAAACAACAAGATGATGATGAGCTGTTTAAATTGTAATTAGGGAGAAGAGACAAGGAAAGCACTGTTCTTTAGGATGACTTTGTTCTGTTTTGATAATCTTTTTTTTTTGGAGGGGGGAAGGCAGGGCAATTGGGGTTAAGTGACTTGCCCAAGGTCACACAACTAGTAAGTGTGTCAAGTGTCTGAGGCCGGATTTGAATTCAGGTCCTCCTGACTTCAGGGCAGATGCTCTTATTTATTGCACCACCTAGCTGCCCCATGTTTAGAAAATCTTAAGAAAAGAAATGGAAAAATAATACCCTGGGGAAGAAATTAAGAAATAGTACAAGAAACTTACTATTTCTCATAATTAAGGAGCATATGAGAATTATGAAAATATTCAGGAAGATATGGGAGGAATGGGCATCTCATGAACCTCACTCTTATTTGAACTAGCCAATTGAAACTAAAAAACAAAAGCGCATATGCAGAGCTTAGTATAGTAATAAATAACAGAAAAATAGACAGGGAGAAAGATATGGATTTAAGAGAGATATCAAAGTAGGTTAGAGAATAGACAGAAGAAAAACAAACTCCAGTTTCAATGACTGAGTTTTAATGGAGAGATTTTAAAAAATAAAGAACATCTAAGAATCAGTGATTGGCATCAGGCTATCATGAAGAGAAGAGAGACACTGCAATGACATCAGTTGTTTATTTATAGATATAACAAGATTGCTATATCTATAGTTCTCTATCTTCTTTGTAAAGGGTGGGAAGGCAAAGAAAGGGTAAAGAAGGGAATGTGATGGAGCTAAATATCCAATTAATGGTCATAGCCATGAATGTAAATGTGATGAACTTAATCACAAAATGGAAGCAATACAGAGTGGATTAAAAAGAGAAATACAACAATATTTTGTTTACAAGAAATTCATTTGAGGGGGCGGAGCCAAGATGGCAGAGTAGAAACAGCATTTGCAATGTGCTCTGCCCCACACAAATTTCAAACAATGTGAAAGGGAGCTCCGAACAACTGCTGGAGCCACAGCACCCACAGAATGGCACAGAGAAGCTAACCTCCTGCTGAGGACAGCCCAGCAGCCCTGTAGGAAGCAGCCAGCGCAGTGCTCTGAGAGCAGGCAGCACAGCACGCTGAGAACCGACAGTGCAGCCCGCAGAACCGAGCCCAGGTCTGCAGTTTTAGCCCCAGGGCCGCCGGGCCTTCAGCCGGCTGGTGGAACCCCAGAACACCAGCAATTGTGGCGATTCCAGAATTATCAGCACAGATATGCCTAGGACAAAGTGAGAGGTTAGTGCCCTATGGACTTTGGGACCAGTATTTGGGGAACATGTGGCTTCCTCCCCTGGGGGCAAAAAGCTGCTGAAGAAACAGCTGCACAGAAGCCATTTTGCAGCCTCAGTAGTGGCTCTAGCTCCTGGTCTGCGAACTGTAGGAAGATCCAGCAATCAGTCTGGGGGTTAATCGCTCTTGCTTTAAACTGCCTGGATCTGGATTGTGGTCTGGGGGGGAAGTTTGGGGTGGTATCCAACTTGCCAGAGTGGGTGGAGGCTTTACAGAGGCCACCCAACTGGCAGAAGTTGTGAAGACCCCACGTTTGGGCGGAAGCTCCCCTGTCTGGTGGCAGAGTCCTACTGTGGCAACAAGCCCAAAAATCAAGTAATTAAGTGGCAATATGCCTAGGCAAATGAAACAAAATAAACAGAAAAGTTCAACATTGGACTCCTATTTTAGGGGCAAAGAGGCTCAAAGCATGGAGGAGGACTGTAAGGTCAGAACTCCTGCACCAAAAGCCCCAAATGAAAATACAAGCTGGCTACAGGCCATAGAGGACCTTAAGAAGCAGATAAGAGAAGTGGGGGAAAATTTGGGAAGAGAAATGAAAAAGATGCAAGAAAAGTATGAAATGACAGTTAACAGCCTGACTGAGGAAAATAACACCTTAAAAAATAGACTAACTCAAATGGCAAAAGAGGCTCAGAAAGGCAATGAGGAGAAGAATGCCTTAAAAAGTCGAATTTGCCAGATGGAAAAAGAATCTCAAAAGCTCACTGAGGAGATTCATTCCTTCAGAGTTAGACTGGAGCAAATGGAAGCTAGTGACTTTATGAGAAATCAAGATACTATTAAACAGATCCAAACAAATGAAAGAATAGAAGGCAATGTGAAATATCTCATGGGAAAAACCACTGACCTGGAAAATAGATCCAGGAGAGATAATTTAAAAATTATTGGACTACCTGAAAGCCATGATCAAAGAAAGAACCTAGAAATCATCCTTAAAGAAATTCTCAAGGAAAATTGCCCTGATGTTTTAGACCCAGAGGGCAAAATAGAGGTTGAAAGAATCCACAGATCACCTCCTGAAAAAGATCCCAAAAAGAAAACTCCCAGGAATATTATAGCCAGGTTCCAGAATCCCCAGATCAAGGAGAAAATACTACAAGCAGCCAGAAAGAAACAATTTCAATATTGTGGAAACACAATCAGAATAGCACAGAACCTGGCAGCTTCTACATTGAGGGATAGAAGGTCATGGAATATGATATTCCAAAGGGCAAAAGAGCTGGGAATGAACCCAAGGGTCACCTACCCAGAAAAACTGAGTATCTTGTTTCAAGGGAAAATATGGTCATTCAGTGGAATAGGGGACTTTCAAGCATTCTTGATGAAAAAACCAGAGTTGAATAAAAAATTTGACATTCAGACACAAGAAGCAAGAGATGCTTGAGAAGGTAATCAAGGAAAAGAAATCAAAAGGAACTTATCAGAGTTGGACTATTTACAGTCCTACATGGAAAAACAATAACTGTGTTTGATGAAACCTTTCTCATTATGAAAATAATTGAAGAAGGGTACATGGCATATGTTCACAGGTATACATGGATAGAGGGCACAGGTTGAATTTGATGGGAAGGGATGATTATTATTTTTTTTTGGAGGGCAATTGGGGTTGGGTGACTTGCCCAGGTTCATGTGGCTGGGTTTTTGTTTCTGTGTTGGGCGTCTGGGGCCAGATCTGAGCTCGGGTCCTTCTGGCTCCGGGGCTGGCTCTCTGCTCGCTGCGCCACCTAGCTGCCCCAAGGAAGGGATGATTCTTAAGGGGTGAAGTCAAGAGGTGAGAGAGGAAAGTGGCAAGAGGAGATGGAGAGAGACAGGGTAGGGCAAACTATCTCATGTAGAAGAGGCAAGGGGAAGTAGTTGCAGGGGAGGGGAAGAACAGGAAGGCAAAAAGGCAAAAGCATATTCTCATTGAAGTTGGCTCAAGGAGAGAATCACATACATACTAAATGGAATATCTTACCCTCACTCACTCTCCTGAGTAGGGGAAAGGGGGATGAGAGGGGGATGATGGAGGGGAGGGCATTCTGGGGAGAGGGGAGGTTAGAAGTACCCACTATCAAAGAGGGACAGGATCAAAGTAGGGAATGGACCAGGTGGGAGGTGAGACAGGTGGGGAGGAAATATAAGCAGTCTTTTGCAATATATCTACTATGGTAATGTTTTGCATAGATATACATGTACAACACATACTGAATTGCTTATCTTCTCAGAGGGAGTGGGTGACAAGGGAGAAAGGGAATGGATCTGAAAATCGAAGTTTTAAAATTAAATGTTTCATAAGATGTCCAGGCAGTGGGGCTCAGAGATTCACCTTGCCCTAATGGCAAAGTCGAAGGAGGTATGGGAGAAGATATGGGAGAGAGCAGATTGGATGAGGGGATATCTAGTGGGACTGCTATTCTGAGGTGGTGGGTAGGGAAAAAATGGGGGAAAAATGTAACTCATAATCTGGTGGAAATGAATGATGTAAACCAGAAGTTAATAAAGCATTTGTTTAATTAAAAAAAAATTTAAAAAAAAGAAATTCATTTGAAACATAAAGATTCACAAAGGGCTTGGCAGGTAATTTAAAGAAACAAATGTCTTTCTTCACCCCAAAGTCATCAAAGGCAAAGCCAGAAACCTTCTTGAAAAGAGTGTTGCCCCAATCTTACACTTATCCGCATGGATGTGATAGTCAAAATAGATTATAAAGGACTAGCCAATAAACTTATAGAATTAATGAAAAGCTCAGTTCAGTGAAAGTAACATTGGTCCTGTAATTTTTTAAAAATATGGTTTCATTACTACTTCTGATGCACACCAGATGACTGTGGGCAAGTCTCTTAACTTCCATAGGTCCCAGTTTTTTAATCCATAAAATGAGGCATTGGATCAATTTAAAAAATAGACATGGTTAAAGGAACAAGCAGGAAAACTACTTGATGTTTGAAAGCACCATAGATAATGAAACAATAAAAATATTTAATATATTCCACCATAAATCTAGGGCACACTATCCCATAATTCTATAGAGCTTCAGTGGGAAGATTGATTATATATATACTGGTAGAGATACACATATTTATTAAGAACATGTGACCAAGACAGCTCATACCTTTAACACTTCAAAGCCCAGTTCCATTTGCCTTCTTTAAGTGTAATTCTTCTTCCTCTGGGTTCACTATGTCTACTGGGTAGGTTATTCAGATGGGCCCCTTGAGCCTCTTCCTCTCCATGGCTCATTGTCTAATGGCCAAGGATGTCTCTCTTCTCAACTACAAGAAGTTTTTTCTACATCAATATTTCTCCTACAGATATGAGACAACATGACCAATGTAGAAAGGGGGAAGAAATTCCTTTCTACCCCACTCCCGAGAGGCAAAGTTATTTTTCCATAGCACACTCTCTTCCATGCTGCCAGGTGTCACATTCCTCAGAGCTGGTTCCTGACTCAACTAATGATTTAAAGAGTGTGTCTCATTTTTTAAAGAGCTGCTTGCATCATGACTAATCCATGGTCAGCCAAAGAGTAGCTGCCCAATAATTCCATCAGTTTTGAGGGGAGAACTTCAAGCCTTTTAAAGTACTATCAACGTGTAACCTTTTTTAAATATGTATTTTCTTTAAGACCTTAACATCCTGTTGTCTTTGGTAACTATTTCCTTAGCTTCTGAGATTTCATTAGTCTATGAGAAAATCAATTGATCAGGGGTATTCCAATCAACTTCTCTCTACTATCACCACCACTATACTAGTTTGGTATTTCCTGGTTTAGACTATTAAGTAAGATGTTCCACTTAATAGCAATGATGATTAAAGTCCTATTTCATTATATGCATCTACTTTAAGATTAGTTCACCTTTGTTTTCAAAACTGTACTTATATTGCATAAAAGTATTTTCCTACATCTTACTTATAAAAAGGTATAATTAAAGATGTACCTAGTAATAGTAATAGTACCCACAGAGATTTTACCTGCTTAAAAAATGAACCATTAAATTTTAACTATACTAAAAGCACATGGAATTTGATATCACCATGGAAACTAATTGGAGATTTTCCTGCCCTGTTTTTTACTGCTCTGTTGCTATTCTATTTCGAAGGTGGTCTTTAGCAAATACTGCAGTTCCAGTGATATTATGGATCTAGTCTGCATTGCAACTGGTTTACCACGGTAAGTTCTCCAGAACTGTCCTTTTTTTGGTCCAAATATTTTGTCTTGGTTCAAATACATGAAAAAGATATTAAGACAGAAAATAATCATGTATGAGGAACAAGATAAGTATTGCTGAGAATGAGGAAGTACTAAAAGAATGCCCAACATGGATCATCTCTTCTGCCCTAAGAGTTCTTTCAAGTAAGAAAAAGTAAAGCACTGTCCTCTAGAGATGGTATGGCAAAGAAAGATTGAGAGAGGACAAGGGATTCAGGATATGACTTAAAATTCTGGCTGTGCCCTCTGTGTTGCAAATGGTCTTTTGGAAAATTGGATTTCCCCAGTTAACTACTTAATATCAGGATAAGAAATGCTGAAGGACCAAAGGGGACATAGGTTTTATATAAACATAAGTCTATTTGGCTGACAAAATAGTTGTTTTGATTTGATTTGGTCAATATGATACCAAATAACTAAGTTGAATCTTCTCTTTCTAATGATTTTAGCCTTCTGCATGCTCATCAGGCAAAGCATAACTTCAAAAATGAGACAAAAGGCCAAAAATATAACCTTGTAGAATAACCACTTGTTCCTGTATCAGTTGATCAATAATCATTTATTAACTGCTGAACTCAACATAGTGCGTATTCAGTACAGATGGATAAGAGGGCAGAGGACAGAACCCTTTGAGGGACACCTATGGCTAGAGGGCATGATCTGGATGAATAGTCAGCAAAGGAGACTGAGAAGTGCTCAGATAGGTAGGAAGAGAACCAGGAGAGAGTAGCGTCCTGAAAATCTAGAGAGAAGAAAGTTTGAAGGAAGAAAGGATGATCAACATTTTCAAACACTGAAGAAAGTTGAGGAGAATGAGGATTGAGAAAAGGTTGCTGGGTTAGCAGATATTTTATGGTAGCCCCTATTGGTACTTTCTTGAAAAGTTGTCTGTTTCAGTAAAGGAACTTTCCAATGGCACATTATCAGCACTAAAATCCAAATCCCCTCAATCTCAGTCTCAGATACTTTCTATTACACTAAATTTGATTCGTTATAAAACCATAAGTAAGGAACTATCAGGTAGGGAACAGTTGTAACATCATACAATGTTAGAGTTATAAACATCCTTGGAAATCATCTATTCCATCCCTGCCAGATGAGAAACTGATTAACTAAGGTATAAAAGCTGATTGCAATAAAAAATGGCTAATAATTTGAACAATATTCCACAGATGAAGGTTATTCATATTTTCTACTTCACATTTTTAAGGTTTTCCTGATATCAGAGATTCTCTCAAGACTTGCATGACTACTGCTAGAAATATATGCAAGAATATGTGTGTTTGCACCTGTTGAAATGAATGTTGGACTCATACATGAATGAATATTTTGGAAGCTGATACACTAGCAAGACCACTTTCCGTGCAAAATTATACTAATGGAAGTACCCATGTTTGAAAGTATTTTTAACTCTTAGAAATGCTTCATATGCAACCTTCATATATGTAGTGAAAGGGAGAGCTTTCATTTTCAAACTAATATGGGCATGTTTTATTAAAAAGGAAAGTTAAATTGGTTTAGGCTTTTCACTTGCAATTCAGGCTTTATTGAGAAACAAAAACCTGTTAGGTCCCAAGTTAGCAACTAAATCAGAAAGCAATACAATTTTTTTTTTGCTTTTTTTTTGGAGGGCAATTGGGGTTAAGTAACTTGCCCAAGGTCACATGGCTAGGTTTGTTTGTTTGTGTGTGCGTTAAGTGTCTGAGGTCGGATCCGAACTCAGGTCCTTCTGACTCCAGGGCCGACACTCTACTCACTGCGCCACCTAGCCGCCCCACAATTTATTTTTAAAGAGGATCTTCGGAAGAGGCTTGTTTAAATAACTTAAAACTGCATTTCATTTTATGTGTATATACCAATTCAGATACTGAACCCTGGGAGAAATATGAATAGAAAAGATGGGAAAACATGGTTTTATTGACTCTCAGGGTAAATGTTGATTTTAATTTTCCTATTAGTTTTTGTCTCGTCACTCAACATTTCGAATCCTATATTTGAAAAAGAGGCATTATCCTATTATTCGTGCCATTTTTCCCAGAATTCAATTCACAGTTTAAGCACATTATTTCAATAATTACAAAGCACTTCTACAATATGTAAGCACAATACAAAGCTAAATAAAATGGGTAGTTCCTGTCATCCTGGAGCATACAATCTAATATGAGATATGTGCACAAATAAATGCAAATAAAACCACTATAAAGAACCATGATTAGATGAGGAATAGATTACTTCTTCCTAAAGAAAATAAAGCATGCCAGTACATATAATTTGTGAGATTTCTTGCACTGAATAAATTGTAACAACAATACTTTTGGTGTCAGGCGTTAACCAGATCTGTTTTTTTTAAAGGGCTCGAACTCCTTTCTCTCTCACACACATATTCCCCTATCCAATTACCATTTTAATTTGCTTGCCATAAATATGATATTTACTTATGAAGTTAACAAAACAAATTTGATGTCCAATTATTTGAAATTTTATAGTATTCACTTACTATGTAAGGATATAGGAAAGTTATTTTTCCATGGATATAATTATAATTAATGGTTCCCTTTTGTTAAATGTTATCTTTTCATATCCTCCATTATTCAATCACCAACTTTATTTCAATACTCTAGTGTTTATAAATCCTGAGAATAAAGACCACATCATGTTTCTCTATGAATCTCTGTCAGCGCCTAGGATTGTTATACAATAGTATCTGCTTAATAAATGTTTAATTGAATGGATAACCATATCTTAAACTTAATGTGGCCATAGTTCCTCTAAGTTACAAAAGTCTTTTACATAATGTATTATGTTTCACAGATCTATGAAAACTGAGGTTTGAAAAAAATGTCTTGAATCTATCTTTCAGGAATACAACAATCTCACTTTTGACCACGGATGATGCTATGGTCTCTATTGATCCAACAATGCCAACAAATTCAGAAAGGTAATGATATTTCCTTTTTTATCATATTATGTGCCCTGACACAGTGTTCTGTGGTAAAGAACAGTCTCCCCAAGTATTCTCTTTTTAAAATGTTTTATTGAGTTTTTTGCGTCTTCATAACTACATTTCCAAATATATTCCTTGCCCAGTACCCAGTAAGGTATTTCTTATAATAAAAAGTAAAAAAGAAAGAGGGATAAAAGCAATTCAAAATCCAACATATCAATTGAGTCTGACAGCATATGCAGTGTTCCACACTTCTAAATACGAAATTTTGGAGAGAACAGAGATACATTTTCGTATCCTTTCTTAACAGGCAAATTTGGTCTTCCCAAATATTTGACATATACTAGTTTTCAAACTGACAAGTGTAAGTTGCTTGAAGCAAACCCAGATCAGAAACCATATTTCCCACAATGTATTATATTGTTTACTTTGTAGCAGTATAGAAAATAAATTTAATAGACTTCCTTTAAGTAGTAAATTCCACTAATTTATTTAAGTTTAAAAAAAAAACTAGTTCCTCTAAATTTCCCTTATACGACATGGTTTTTAATCCTCTCATCATCATGCTTATTCTGCTCTAGGTATGTTATAGTTTGTCTTAAGACATAGTGTCTAGAACTGAAAAACCTTGTTCCTAATGTGGTCTAGACTTTGTTTTCCTCTTATTCTCCAACCCTTGCCTACATACATACACTGACCTATAGAAAGTCTACTCACTCATCATTCTTCAAAACCAATAAAAATTCACCTTTTCGTCATCCTGTATGAGTTCCCTTTCCTGTGAACTCTTTTGGAATTATTGTTTTAGCAATTAATCTACCATCTTTATACTTCTCTGTGACATCTCTCCTGTTGTTTTGAACTATTATTTATATCTTTTAGTGTTTTTAAACTGTTTTGTGTATATTATCTCCCTAAATAAATTATAGCTTCCTTAAAGGTAAGGATTGCATTTTTATATATCTGCCTATATTCCTATGACATGTACCACTGTATCAACTAATAACAGTCAATCAATAAATATTTGTTTTCAGTGTTCAATTTGGTCTTGTCTCTCAACAAAATAGTAACTTCTATGAGGGTATAAGACCATAATATTATTGTACTGACTGAATAAAGTATTTAATAAGCACTTATGTGTCAAGCACTGTGTTAAATATTGGGAATGTAAATGACAAAAGCAAGGACAATTGCTGGTACTTTTTGTATATCCCTTTAGAACCTGCATTATATTATATTCTCAAAAAATTGATTGATAAGGTTGATTAGAGATAAATTAAGTGACCACAACCCACACAGATAACAAAGTGTTCCCTAATTCCCCCTGGATTAACTCCCAGGATGCTTCTTTCTATAGAGGAGAGAAGCAGCATGGTTCAGTGCAAAGGATACTGCCTCCGAAGTCAGAAGATCTTTAAGTGTTTAAATCCTGCCTCAGATGGTTACTATCTGGGTGTCAGTCTCCACAGGCCCAAATTTCTTCATCTGTTTTCATTGTTGTTCAGTCATTTCAGTCTTGTCTGACTTTTTGTGACCCCATTTGAGGTTTTCTTAACAAAGATATTGGAGTGGTTTCCCATTTCTTTCTCCAGCTCATTTTGCACATGAGGAAACTGAGGCAGTGTTAAGTGACCTGCCCAGGGTCATACAGCTAGGAGGGGTCTGAGGCTAGGTTAGAACTCAGAAAGATGTCTTCCTGACTTCAGGCAAGGAGCTCTCTCCACTGTGCTATCTAGCTGCCCTCATCTGTAAAATGAAGGAATTGGTCTTTGAGATTCCTTGATAAAGATCAAATGACTCTACTGTCTGTTCAATCTTTCTTACACACACACCTCTATGGAGTTTTACTCTGATTCTCAGATAATATTAAAGTTATGAATATTCTTTCAGCACACCCTGTAAGGACACAGGGCTATTGCATGTGAGAAAATAAGTCCCCAAGCAACACCATATCCTCACATCTCTTTATACTGTTATCATATATCTTGCCCCCCTTTCTCAGTTCAACTCCTTGAAAAAGTTTTCTACAATCTCTTACTCCTTCTTACTCACTTCCCATTCTCTTACAAGCTTGCTTTGACTTTATCAGTCAACTGAAACTATTCTCTCCAAAGTTAGCACTTTTCTCTTAATTGCTATGTCTGATTGTCTTTTCTCCTAATTCTTCTCAACCTATTTGCTGCAATTAGCTATGTTGATTACCTTCTCCTAGATACTCTCTTCTGAGTTTTTGTGACACTTCTCTGTCCCAGTTCACTTCCTTCCTGTCTGACTAGACTCTTTTATTGGTTCGTCATCTAACTCCCAGATCTACAAATCCAGCCTCAATCTCTTCCCCAAGGTTCAGTCCTATATCACAAATTGCCCGTGGAACTCTTCAAATTGAATGCCCAAGAGACATCTTAAACCCAATATGATTAAAAACTGAACTAATTATCTTTCTCCTTAAATTCTCCCCTCTTCTTCTGTCAAAGGCATCACTATTCTTCCAGCCTCTCAATTTTGTAACCTCAACATTATCCTTGATTCCTCACTCTTCTTCACCTGCATTTCCATCAGCTACCAAAATCTTGCTATTTCTACTTTCATGACATGTCTTGAATTCTTTAAAAAAAATTGGGGGGAGGTCAATGCAATTGGGGTTAAGTGACTTGCCCAACATCACACAGCTAGTAAGTGTGTCAAGTATCTGAGGCTGGATTTGAACCTAGGTCCTCCTGACTCCAGGGCTGGTGCTCTATTCACTGCCCCACCTAGCTGCCCCAACTTGTTTTAAATTCTACCCCTTCTCTCCACTCACCTAGTTACCACCTATGTTCAGACCTTCATCACTTTTTCTTTTTTTGCTTTTTGGAGGGCAATCTGGGTTAAGTGACTTGCCCAAAGTCACATGGCTAGTATGTCCAGGGTCTGAGGCCAGATTTGAACTCAGATCCTCCTGACTCCAGGGCTGGTGTTCTATTCACTGCGCCGCCTAGCCGCCCCAGACTTTCATCACTTTTGACCTAGAATCTACCAATCTTATCCTCCTGTGAATGTCTAGTAAACAGTCATTCTAGTAAAGTTTGGACTGGCTGTCTTGAAAGGATGGCCTATGTTGCTAAAATTCCTGAGAATTGTATTTCTTCTTATCTCAGGAAGAGAGGAAGATATCTTGGGACTGGAACTTGAGGGAGAGGTTGGCTTTTTTTCTGCTAAAGTGGGAGTTTAAATCTTCTGCAGAAAAAAAGAATGTTAATTACTGTATTTGATTACTATCTGACACAGCTTTTTCTGTAGATTCCTTAGTAGAAGGCCCTGGAGAATATATTCAAATCAGATAATACAGAACCATATTAGCTCTGATACTTTAATTAGGTGGGAACATATCACAATCAATCAATTGTTCAAATGTGTTGATCTCTGAAAACTTTTGGATGAAATAAACTAACGCCAGATAAGAAATTGTTTCAAAAGGCTGGGGAATTTGGTCGCAACTCCAGGAATTATCTATAAATAAACAAACAAGTTCAATAGATGGAGAAATTCCAGAAATGGGAATTGTAACATTTTGCTTTCCAGCACACTTCCAAGGAGCAAAGGCATCAGAGAATTAGATCTTGATGAAGTTCATTAGCTTTACAGGCTGCTCAGAGCACTTCTCCATGGTGAGGGAAGTCACAAGAAAACATCAGCTTTTTACTTCAACCTCTTAATGCATGTCAATCCATAGACATTTATACATATACGTATTTATTTATATCTAACATATTTATACATAACACCTACATATTCCATAAGCAAGTAAGAAAGAGAGATATAAATGTAAAATTAATTAGAAAGTCAAACCTTTGCCTAAATATTAAGGGATTTTCTGAACTTGGGGCTCAGAGAAATGGCAATTTAACTCATGGTATTTTGCCTCAAAGACACTCCCTAAAACCAAAGAAGGAAATCTATGGACATTATACTGCCCTTCAGGATTTAAATCATTGTAAAAGGTTTTTACACAGTTTATTAACTTATTAATTATTTCTAAAATTATCCTATTTGTTATTTACGTATGCAGTATATATGTTATATGCGCGCCCATTAAACTATTTCTTGCATTAGAATGTATGTTCATTGTGAGTAAGAACTGTTTCATTCTTTGTACTTTTATTCCCACTGCCTAACATGATGCCTGGAATATAGTCAGTGCTTAATAAATGTTTGTTGATTGATTAATTGATTTTACCTCTGTGGTCCACATTTGAGGTTGTATCTTGGGATCTATCAGGGATCAAGAAAAGGATAGAATGACTTCTCAGAGTAGATGGGATGATCATTGTAGTGTCTTCTTACTCTGAATTTCTGTGATTCTGTGAGGAGCTTTAAATTTCCCAGTTGAACCATCACAAGTAAAAGGTTTATTACTAAATTCTAGAATCAGCGTGAGACAAAAATACATTTTGAGGTCCCATCCAGCGCCTAATCACAGTTCTATCAGGATCCACAAATTAACATGATAGATAGATAGATAGATAGATAGATAGATAGATAGATAGATAGATAGAATAAAGATAGATAGAATAGCAAAATATATACTCAAATAGACCTGTGGCCTCATTTATATGGCTATTCCTTACAATGCTGCAAATCACAACCCATCTTCCCCTGTCTAACCTATACAATTCTTGTCTTAAGTCTTCTCCTGAGCATGCATCCTGCTGGCCTCCCTTGTTTCTTTTGATATCCTATGGATCCCAGTGGAGAACATGAGCTGTCCAGTGGTTATTCCTCACTCTTCCCACATGACTAACCCATCTTTTTTGCCCATTCATTTATTTGATGATATACTTTACCCCACTTCTTCATAGTTCCTTACTTATTCTGTGTTGCAGCCTACTCACACCCACTCTGGGTCTCTACATTTGCCTTCTGGGTAATATTCACTTTCAATTCTTCAGAAACTATAGAATTCTATGACTCACAGTCTTCTGACATGCACACCAGAATATTGATGTTAAAAATGAGTGTCTCTAGAAGATGTTTGGCATTTCTAAAGGAGCTTCACAATTTTTGAGAGTCAATCCAGCTTGTTCCCTCCCTCTGGTTTAATTTTGAACCCAAATTGTCCATATGCAGTATCTATCCTAGATATGTGTGTGTGTATACATATACATATACACATACACATATATACATATATAGTTATATAGATTGTTCAACTAACTGCATGTCATAGTTCTGAAAATACACATTGTTCGCGTCTCTCAGCATCCTCAAAAATTTAAGTTAATCTGTTTTTTAAATCTGCATTTCCCCCTGCATATATGGTTAGGCCAAACTTTTGTAGTCAATGAAAAAAGAGCAATGGGAACAGCAAACACCCCCTCCTCCACAACCACCAATTGTGCTTCCACTTCTAGCCCCTATATCCATCATCTGGGGGAGCAACTCCTTTGGAAAAGGTGCCTCTCATTCCACTAACCACTACAACCAGCTGCCACTTACAGGCAGGTAAACCCAAGGGGACTGGGACTAGCAGCAACCCCTGACTATGCACACTGCATCTAGCACAACCCCTATAGCCACTGGTCATGGGAGCAACCTCATAAAGATATAACACAGCAATTGCCTCTACAGAGGTCATACACTCTACCTCCTCAGCAGCCCCAGCTACTGAAGAACTAAAACAGAAATGACCCAAGTCCTTGGCATTGTCAAATGTTTCAGCAGAGGTAGTTTAAACAATAGAAATGACACAAAAAAGAAGTGTTATTACACGTTTTGCTAGAAAATGGATAAAGAAACCTCATGCACAAGGAGAGGAAAGGTTTTGTACCATTTCTGCTGCACTGTAGCTGGAAAATCTTCTCCCACCTGACTTTCCACAATTCCCTTTCCCCATTCCTTGCTGTGTTACTGACTGTGCAGTTCCATGGCTCCTTCTCATGATCCTAGAGCTCTCATGCTACTCCTGGATGCTGCCATTTCCACAATGTTTCAAAGAACTATTCTCAGCTACTGCTTTCTCCCTCCAAAGCTTTTGGGCACTGTTTCTCTATTGTTTCTGTGGCGTTCTTTGCTGAAGTTTCAGACCCTGTCCTGCTGATACTTCTTGTAATTGCTTTTACTGCTTTGGGGAAGTTACCATTCTCCTACCATAAGATGTCCAAGGTCATGTGCTTTAGGCCTAGTCAATTAATTTTCAGGGTTTTTTTTATCTCTCCAGTGGCTCCACCTAACTGGTCGATAAAAGGGCCACCAGGCTGCTGTAAGTTTTTATTTCTTGTCTCCTCTTAAGGATAACCAGCCTTTACTCTTAGCTGACTCATGGGGAATTAAGTCCTTTTACCTCTTCCCATCTCAGGATGCAGTTAATATACCCCTCATATGGTTAGTTTCTCTAAGTTGGGGAGAAAGAGGGATTTGCTGGGAAGTAAAGGTGATATCAAGGCAAAAGAAAACAATTTTTAAAAATTTAAATAGATGGATATCAAACAAAAGTGCCACATGGCTAAGTAGAAAACAAACCACAATTCTAAATAAGCAGCAAGAAAAAAACTGAAAACAACAAAAATCCCCTTGAAGTAAGGTTTGCCCAATGAAGAGGGAAAAGCAGAAACCTTTTCTCAGGAACTCATCCTAGATTGTTCATATGTTAATCATCTAGTCTACCCAATTTGTTTCATATTGTAGGCATGAATAAGTGCTTTTCAAATTAACTGGGAATAAAACAGATAAGGCTAGACAGTTATTACTCTCAAGGGACTCTTGGGAAGAGACAACACACAAAATCCATAAGAGACCGAAGGGCTAGGAAATCCTTAGAGCACAGGGGCAACGTGGGTGGCAATGCCTACAGGTCTTTAAGTTCCATCTATAGTTCAGATAACAATACTAGGGGCAGGATAGATAGTAAAGTCTAAAGAACCTTAGGATGCCTGGTGACCCTCCATTTCACTGCAAGGAATAGAGTTAGTTAATTCCATCTCATCCAACTCAAGTAGCAAAATGGATTAAGGAGTGGGGTAGTGTAGCGCCGATGTAATATTTACAGCACCCATGATCACTATAAAGACTGTGACTATAAGTATTGCATGATGTTCAATCGCAAAATATGCCAAACTCTCCAGATAGAGGATAGAACTGAAGGATTTACTTAGACACCAGAAAACCAAATCTCAAAACCAGTAAGCTAATTCCATCATAGTACTAAAAATATTCAGAAGCCATAATAATGCTGAGAGCCATGCCATCCTTCAGCCTTCCCACAAATCAATACAAGACCAATATTTACTCACAAAACTCTCTATCTCCTTGCCTAAGCTCCTCTGTCCCCAAATGTCTCCAATTGTCTGGCTAGCTCTCTACCATCTTCCTGTGGGTTCTAGGGGGCAGAGTTTATCTTTACAGCAGGGGAGGTCTTCAAACTCCCCCCTAGGTCTATTAAGGGGCAGGGAAGATCTTCAAGTTCCCATTCTCATTACAGATGGCTTGGCCAGAGAAGATTGGAAATGGAAAGGGGTCCTCCTGAATCCCTGACACCCTATATGGCATATGCTGTTTCATGACTCCCAGCGATGAAATTCTCTCTGCCAGATTCTCTCTACTCATAGTCTTAGAGTTGCTTAAGGGCACTGAGATCTAAGTGACAAGTGATTTGTCCTGGGTCACATAGGCAGTATGTTTCAGAAGCAGGACTTGAATTCAGGTCCTCTGCTTTTCAAGATAAGCTCCCTCTCCACTACTCCACACTGCCTCTCAAGCATTCTTACTTTCCCCTTCCAGTGAGGGAGATTAACCAAGCATTCCTGAAGGTCTCTTTCAGCACTCATATTTGAGGAAGAGATGTAATTTTGCCAATATGGTTTCATTTCTTTGAGACATGAAGGTTCATTGGTCTCTGAACCCCTATAACAACACATATACATCTGAAAAGTGTTATAACTTAAGTCATTATTAGATAATACCTTACTTAACAGTTAATAGTTTTGCTAGGATTAGGAGGAAAAGGATAGAGGTATTTGATGTGGGTGCCTAGGAAAAGAAAGTGTCTTTTAAAGTGCTATGTATGAAGGCATGGTAAGGAGAGTCCATACTTTTTGTGTTGTTTACTCCTTCTGGGTTCCCATTTGGCGTATTCCTGGTGAGTCATTATCATCGGAATTTTTTTTTAATTTACTCATTCTTCAAGCCTTACATCCTGAAATGGGACCTTGTGTTTGAATCAGGCTCTAAGCATTTGTAGAGAGAAAAATGGGCCCTTGTTTGGTCCCACTTTGTATTCTCTGGGATCTTGTTACTGCTTTCTCTGTGTATTGAGTGTTGGGTTCTTCGGAGATCACAGTGGCTGCTCCAGTCAAAGAGCTGCAAATTCATTGAGACTGATCTAGTAAACTGCCTATCAATGCCCTCACAGACTTCCCAGACTTCTGTACCAAATGTGGGCTTAGACAGCATAGCTGTAGAGCTGTTGCTCCAGTAGACAGTTGCTGGGTATAGCCCATCAGCAAGCTGGAAGACTGTATAGGTTCAGAGGGACAGAGTTGCTGGTCTGCAAACAGGACTTTTAGAGTAGGATCCTGAGCTGGGATCATAGCATCTAAATGCCTCATCCTTTCCTGGGGCCAAAGTGATTGAGCTGCAGGCTCATCCCTGTTCCACAGTGTTGGCCTTGGTTACTTACCCAGGGTCTGAATTCATTGTCTTGGGATCAAAAATTGACTCCTTAGATTTTCCAGACAGGCTAAACCAGGTTGAAGGTAATTGAAAAGCCTCAAACTTGGTGTGTTAGGGGGATGCCTTCTCCAAGTGTGTAAAGACTTCCCCCTGGTGGAATAAGCAGATGAGAACAATTTATTCCAAAGGTCATGAAGACAGCTGAATCAGGCAATATGGAGCATTTAGAGTTTGGTCAGGGGGCAGCTAGGTGGCACAATGAATAGAGCACCAGCCCTGGAGTCAGGAAGACCTGAGTTCAAATTTGGCCTCAGACACTTAATATAAAAAACTAGCTGTGTGACCCTGGGCAAGTCACTTAACCATGATTGCCCTACCTTCCCCCCACCAAAAAGCAAAAAAATAAAAATTAAAAAAAAAAATTTGGTCAGACATCAAAGATACCAAGGTCATCCACTGCATCCTGAGCCATCACCAGTTGTCCTGACTTTAGTCTTGCCACTGGATTTCAATGAGTCTGGAAGAGAGAAGCTAACAATTTTGTGAAACTCTGCCTCACTTAAATCCAATTCACACACAGGTCAAGACATCACCCCATGATGTCATTTGTCCCCTTTGAAAATGAAGAACTAAGAATGAACTCAGTCTGGTATTCTTAGATCTTTGATAAAGTTATTGTGGGGAAAATTGAGATGTACTCCTTCCCCTACTCCATCTTTGCTGGCTTTGTAATCTTGAATAATTATAGTTCAGTGCTCGTTCTCTGAAAAGTTTATGAGAGTTGGCAATTTTAACTGCTATTTTCTAATGAGTTAGTGGGGAGAGTTTGAGTTTAATTTCTCTATGAGAAGTCTGTGTGGACAAAGAGTTTTATCTGCTATTTGAAAAGAGATTAAACTTTAATTATTTTAGAGAAATTGAGTTTTAACTCTCTTCTGTAGAAAAAGTTTTGAGTTTTTACTGTGAATTTTAAAGAGATTTAGTTGTCACCTATGTGTAAACTGTTTTCTTGTGATTTCTGGAAATTAACTGTGAAGTAACAGGAAGGAAGAATTTATTCCATAAGGTGATTGCATTTGCCTTTATGTTATCAATAAATAGAGTATTCTTCCTCTTTATGAAAGGCTTTGGCTGTTCTCTGGAAAGAATGGTGAAACTGTATTTCAGAAGTAAAGTCAAGACTAATAGTGATTGTTAGTGGTGACTTGAGATGTGATCTATCTCAGCTAAATATTATAAATAATTATTTATATTTTTGTATTGTTTGATGCCTTATTAATAAATTGCATAACTATTAACTTTGAATTTTATTTAGGACTAAAAGATTAGGGTCAGCTAGGTGTAGCAGTGGATAGAGTGCCAGACATGGAGTAAGAAAGACTCTTCCTAAGTTCAAATGAGATCTCAGACACTAGTTACAGGACCCTGAGAAAGTGACTTAACTCTATTTGCCTCTGTTCCTCATTGATAAAAATAAGCTGGAGAACAAAATGGCAGGCCAGTCTAGCATCTTTGCAAAGAAAACCCCAAATGGGGTTACAAAGAGTCGGACATGACTAAAGTGACTGAACAAAAGTTGAAAGCTTTTGATAAATACAGAGAACTAAGCATCTGCTTATATGAAAAGAGGTTTCTCTAGTTTGTTAAATAAGCAATATTCACTTAATTAAAGTAGGGATTCAAGAGCTAACTGATTAATTAGAGTTTGTACTTTTATTGATCAATTAAGAATATTTAAATATACCCCCAGATGGCCTTAGAACTTGGGAGGAAAACAAGTCAAGTAAAAGTGCTGTGGTACATTTGAGTGTGGTCAGTTCTAAAATTGCTACATTTGTTTTACTGGTCAATTATGAGTTTCACAAACGAGTATCATCACAGTTATTACTTTGAAAGCATTTTGAATTCAGAACCAGAAGTGATCCAGAACTTCCAAAGCAACTTATTTCTCAATCTGTTGAATTTTAACTGGCTCTAAGTTCATATCTCTTATGCTCAACATAAGATAACACTTTATGAGTCAATAAAAAAGGAACTATGTTCTCTTTTACAGCACTCCTTACAAAGTGAGACCAGTGGCCATCAAACAATTCTCTGGTAAGATCCTATTTTCATTTTTTTAAAAGGGCTTGAATAATCTCCCACTACTGGAGGTATCCCTTCAGATAAGCATTTAAATATAGATACATGCCTATGGAAGCTTTTGATATGTAAAATATATAAATAAAAATATTCTGTAGACAAATCAACAACCATCACTGACAAATAATGGGTTTTGGCCAAAGATGAGCTAACCAGTGAGCATTTAGATATGTTGATGACGAATTTGTGAATGAAGATCTTAAATCTTAAAAAAGCTATTATTAGATATACCTTGTTTTTATGTGTCCATGATTTAATTGATGTAGATAATTCTTCTTCTAAGAGAAATAGAAATCTTTCTAAGCCTTCTCATTCTATGTGGTCTTTGTACATGTTTTCACATAAATCCTATATGAATTTTACATCCACTACTCTTAAAGCCTTCCTCAAGTTCTATTAGTATCTCAGAGATAGAAATATAGCACTTTGTTGATCATCTTTTATTTCTCATTCTCACAACATAAATGAAATCAATCAACAAAAGAGTAGGTATTAAGCAGTTGATAAAGTACTTATTACTGTGCTAATATATCTGGAGATTCAAAGACAAAGTAAAACAGTCCCTATCCTAAAGGAACTAACATGTACAGATATTTACAAGACATACAAAACACATACTAAGTAACCTTGAAGGGAAAGACACCAGGAGGAAAGGGGATGATGAAAGACCTCATGCAGAAAGTGGTTTTTAAGCTTAGTCTTTGAACAAAGCCAGGGGTTCCAAGCAGCAAGGGTATTCTTGTTAGGAAAGCATTCTAAGCCTGAGGGACATCCAATGCCAAGGCACAGAAATAGGAAATGGAGATTAAATTGGGAGGAATAGCAAGTCTTGCTTTGGAGGAGATGTGAAAGTAAACTGAAGAAGTAGAAAGGGGCCAGATTTAAAAAGATTTAAATGATAGAGGAGTTTGTATGAGTTTACAATGCACCAGGCACAAATTCCAAAGGGCAGTCCTTGCCCTCAGGAAGCTTATATTCGGGGTGCACTGAAGCCAGTTCATACCAACTTGCAAAAACCAATTGTTAGATTTTCAGTCTGAGCATTTATATGTTGGAAACTGGCAAATACTACAAATCAAGACTTGATTTGTTGAAATCCAATGATAATAGGCATAATTGTCAACTATAGAAAAAAGGTGATTGTTCAACCCTGCATCTTCTGTTCAGTACAACTTCTTTAAGCAAGCAACTGCTTTTCAAAAGAGTTGTAATGAATGGCTGCTTGAGAAACTTGGAGGTCCAGGTGCCTAACAGTAGCTCCTGTGGTGACTGCCAAAAGCTCTATTCAGTCTGGTCTTTATGGTCAGAAATCCCTAGAAATGTTGGCCATGCAAGGTCATAAAGGTCTAAGAAGAAATAGCCAGCTTTATATCCTCTGAAGCCATGGCCTACTCTGGGCTCCACTTTTTTTAAAAAAGGTGGGGACTTGTGGGTAAATGAGTACCATCAGGATACCCAGATGGGGACTGTGGGTACTTCAAAATCTGAGGGCTTCCTTACTAAATTGTGCAAAAGCAAGTGTCAATAGCTTATTCTGGGCTATGCCTGGAACCATCTGAAGGTTTCCCCATTCATTATTATCTCCAAAACTTGTATGAATAGTATGGACCTGGGCAGCTCTCTGATCTAGGGCTTTTGCCACCATAGCCTCATCTGGCCTGGCCAATATTATGTCAGCAAAGTAATGGTGTATGTCCATGCCTTCAGGAAAAAAGGCTTGTTTCAGGTCTCTGCCTACTATGATATAATAGTATTAAGGAGAGGTCAAGTAACCCTGGGAAGGATGGGAAGGTATGCCATACTCCTTCCCAGTTAAAAGCAAACTGCTCCAGACTAGTCTCAGCCATAGGAATAGAGAAATAAGCATTGGTGAGGTCAATCATAGTCCCCCACCCCACTCCCCCCACCTCACCCACCCATCCCCACCCCTGGGCCTGAACTAGCAGTTCAACAAAAGCAGTGAGGTCAGATCAACTTTAGGGATGGGTGTGATGGTTTTGTTCAGCTCTCCATAGTCCACTCTAAGCTGTCAGGCACTATCTGCCTTCCCTCAGGGGCAGTACAGGATTGTTGTAAGGTGAGCTGGTATATTCATCACTAGAGAAGAAATTTCTTTCACCCTTGATATTCTTTGATATTAACTGTAATTCAAGTAACTCTAAGGATTTCTATTTGACTCTACCCACAGTAACATGAATAGAAGTTACTGAAAGGGCACACAAATATTCTGACTCCCCAAAATATGTGACATACCTTCCTCCTATAGTCTACCTTCTTTATTCTCCCCAGAGTGATCAAATGAGCCAGGGGTTTTGGGGGTTGTCTGTGACTTGGGGAGGATCCAAGGGCCCTAGTACAGAATTTCCCTGTACAGTTTTGCTAGCATCTACATGTTCTAAAAATCAATTGCTTCCTTATCACGCCCATGTTTCAGGGGTCACACCTATGAGAGAGGGTATTGCTGTCTAGGTGGTGCAGTGAATAGAGTGCCAGGCCTCAAATCAAGAGGACTCCTCTTCCTGAATTCAAATCTGGCCTCAGACACTTACTAGCTGTACGATCCAGGGCAAGTCACTTAACCTTACTTGCCTCAGTTTCCTCATCTGCAAAATGAGCTGAAAAAGGAAATAGCAAACCACTCTAGTAAGTTTGCCAAGAAAACCCCAAATGGGGTCACTGAGAGTCAGACATGATGGAAATAACTCAACACAACAATCATTGTCTTCTGCCCACCTGGCAGGGTGGTGGATTCTATGACTTTCCCTCCATTATCAATTTACCTATTCACATTGGCAGCAGCATTTTACCATGCCATAGCTAGCTCAACATCTGGCTTAAATTTCACCAATTGATTAGCCCACACCCGTATAGTTATGTAGTGAAGGATGCCCAAGATTAAAGTCTGAAGTCATTCTGATGGGACTCTAACTAAAAGGTGGCATCTAATTGTCCCTGAGGACAGCTATGGCAGGCTGTAGGGGAACCCACATAAACCCAAATTATCAAATCCATTTCCTTTAGGAATTTTATCCCCATCCTTTGAAGACTGCCTACTGGGGAGCTACCTACACTGAAAATTTATCTTTACAAGACCAGATGTGAATAACTCTTATTTCAGGCATCTAAAAGGGTACTAAGGGTGGTCCCTATCTGGAGGCTTCAGCAAATTTATCTGACTGCAAAATTCAGTCATTAGATTGTTCTTCAAGCCTATGAAATGAGCTGTGTAGAGCATTTCAGCATTGGCTGTATTTGACCATGCCTTAAGGAGCTTCACCATTTCATCAGGTTTCTATTTGAATTTTCGTGAAATTTCCCAAGTTCCTTCACTATGAAAGTCCACACACTTGTTGCTCCTTCAATGCAGGGAATCAGCCTCCTAGTGAGCACTAATAAGGTCATTCATTTTCACCACCAGTGGGGGTTCCCAAGTCTCTTCCTCACTTCAACTCTTATTCTCTTGACCAATGGCTCCAATCTCAGCAGAATGCAGTGGAACTGGAACCTCTGGAACAGAGACCATGTGGTGGGTTCCTAGCTGTGGCCTATTGCCAGCTCCATTACTTAACCATCACCTTTCATTGTACAATCCCTAAAGCTGAGATCTATTTCTATTGGCCAAATGAGCTGGGTCAGTTCAATTTTCAGTATTAATATGTTGCAGTCTAACTTCTGCAGGATGGTCAGTAACAATGAGGAAAATTCTTCCAGACACCCTCCTCCAGCATACACTGATCTAATTGCTCTGTGTGAATGGGAGCCTGTTCCTATCCCAAAGAGAGGATTGGGCATATATAATCAGAAAGATTCTTACAACAGGGTGCCATGTAGCATTCTGCCATCTAATCACCCAGCCCTCAATATTTGCTATTCTCTTGCCCCAACTTAAGTACTACATGAATGATGAGGCCATCTCATCTCATCCCAATTGCTGTCTATGGCAAATGTTGGCAGTGAGTCTGATGTTAGTTCAAGTTCAATTCTGGGATGAAATAAGCCACTGGACAGTCATTAAATATAACAAAAGGATAAAATTTATTCTGTCCCAACACAGCAAGGATATGAAAAAAAGACACAATGGCACTTAGTTTCTCTGGACACAGTTTTCCCCCTTCCCCCACCTTGTCTCCATGGAAACCCATCCGGTCAGCAGAGCAAAGTCTAAAAGATTGACTCACCTGGTTTCCAAACATTTGCAAGTTACAGGATTCCTGACTCCACATGAGTAAGACTTGTGCCTTCACATGATTAGAAATTTTTATCAAGGGAGGCAGGAGCCATTCAGGTTCCTAGAAACATTTGGTTGGCTTTTAGGGGGGGATTTAATCCCAGTTTTAGGGGAAGGGGAGGAAGAGGAACCCTGGTCCTAGCTAATCAACTTAATAAATTCTGAAAATCTGAATGGACCAAACAGAAGTTAATGATTCCTTGAGACAATAAGAAATATTAAAACAAAATGAAAAAAAAATAAGAGTGCAAGGTATTTCTTGTCATAAACAACTAACCTATGGGAAAAAACTAAACTGGAAAACAGATCAAGGAAAGAATTTGACAATCATTAGTTTACCTGAAACTCATGATCAAATATCAGTCTGTGTATCATATTTTAAGAAATCATAGGAGAAAAACTGCCCTGACATATTAGAACAAGCAGGCAAAGTGGAAACAGGAAGTTATCTCCTGGAGCCCCAAAATAAAAACTCCCAGGAACATAATAACCGAAATAATGGACTTCCGGGTCAAAAGAAAAATAAAGCAGGCATTCAGAAAGAAAGAGTTCAAGGACCAAGGAACTGGTTAGGATCACACAGGATTTAGCAGCATTCCTGATGAAAAGACCAGAGCTTAATAGAAACTGAATACAAATGTAGGAATCAAGAAAAAATGTGAAAAGATAAAATACACTTGAGAATCAGAAACTATAAGGATGAACTACTTACATTTTAATTATATTTGGTTTCTTCAGAATCTTAATATCTTCAGGGATGTCATAGAATGAATCAAATAAAAAAAATCATTCTATGAGTAGTTTTATTGTGTTTTAATCATTTTAAAAGAAGAAATAAAAGGAAGAGAAAATAATTACACACCAAGGGTCACTAAGGGAGGAAAAAAGAGAGAGAATATATCAGAAGCAAAGGTACTGATTATTCAATTACCATGCCCAGAGAAGGTCAAAGTGAGAAGGAAGAATGTGCATCCAAATAGGACAGATGACAAAATGACCTGGCTGGATGGCTCATTTGGTTGTGATGCATGGTCTAATCCAGCTAGCTATAATAGGCTTGGTAAGTTTGCACTAACTAGATCATCGATCAAGATGGTTCAGCTCCAGAACAAGAGTTTCAAAGTAAAGTGGATTAACTTCCAGGAAGGACAGGAGGCATGGATTCTGAAGGTTGAGTGGAATACCCTAGTCCAGATGAGGAAGCAGGGCAGCCATAGCCAGGAGGTTAGAAAGATGGCCTAGGTGGACAGCTAGTGGGAAACGACTCTCCTGACTCCTTTACTAGTCAAATATGTTCTCTTGTTCTGTTGAAGTAGAGAATCCTGAGACAGAACATTGGGAAAGTTCAGTATTCCTTCAGTGCGAGCCTTAACTCTCTTATGTAAGAATGTATCTTTGGGGGCGGCTAGGTGGTGCAGTGAGTAGAGCACCGGCCCTGGAGTCAGAAGGACCTGAGTTCAGATCCGGCCTCAGACACTTAACACACACAAACAAAAAACCTAGCCGTGTGACCTTGGGCAAGTTACTTAACCCCAATTGCCCTCCAAAAAGCAAAAAAAAAGGAAAAAAAGAATGTGTCTTTGAGCCTAATGGTATTGTGCTATTTAGCTTTGGCAACAAAAACTGGGCTCTTGGGCATCTTTGTGACGAGGAGGAGATCCTGTGGTCTTAATGGGTTTGGAAGACCCTAGGGCAGGGAGCTTGAGTCTGTTCGTGTAGCCAGAGTAATTGATGGAGTCAAATATCCTCTCATATATTATTTGCCATTGGGAAGTAATGACAAATGTCTACTAGTCAAATTTGGTGTAGCAATGTTAGTAGGATGTTAGTAGGATACGCAGGAGTGCTCCTATTTCCCTCCTTTCACCCTAATGCTGACATATTTACCCAGATGGACTTCCTTATATAAACACTTCTTTGCCAAAGGAAATTGTATCAAATGATCTTTAATTCTACCTTTTGTAGCTCTAAGCTCCTAATCAGTGACAGAGTCCTGGCAAAAAAAAAAATTATAAGTCTGTGTATGTTCCTCCTTTCTATCTTATTCCCCTAAAAGTATATTCATATAGGCCTGTGGTTAGCACTGTCTGAACGACAAAAGATAAACATATTTTCCTATGACAAAAAGGAAGCCTTCAAACCTCCGTAATGGAGCATGAGGGGAGACATGAAACACAGGATTACCACCTTGTAATCTATTGTCTGGGAAAATTTCAGCAGCACGGCTGTTATCCTTAGGCGTTTCATGCCTTTTCTGACAAAGCAGCCTCTCTCCCAGAGTCCTGGCCACATTCTTTGTGTTGGTTATTCTACCTGGCTTCTGGTGCTTTATATTTTACTTTTACCAGCTCCCTGTGGATCCATTACAGCTCCTTTTTCGATTTCTCTTTGAGTCTGTCTCTTGGATACAATGAACTGACTTTTAAAGGTCACGCAGAGACTTCATCCTGTCACTTGTTTCCTTTCTGATTCACTCAAGGGACTAACTAGGATCTCATAAAGGAATACCTGGCAGTCCCACATTTTTACTTAGTTTGCCACTTTGTTACTGTGATCCTTTTCTGTGATGAGATGTGTGAAAAGACCAGCTTTCTCTTTCTATGTATCTTATTCAGTACTTTTTGAGACCCTTGTAGTCAACAAGGAAAAAGATTTGGGGGTGGGGAAGATGTGGTGTGTGTGGGTAATCAGATCCAGAGCCTAATACTGAGCATGAGAGACTGTATGAATAGAGACGTGGCCTGGGAAACAGTCAAGACTAGGAGCACGCCAGGAGCTACCGTCTGTCATAGGATGAAATAACCAATCCAACTTTCACAATGCCCCAACCAATTTTTATTCACATGCCAATTTTTACTTCTCTACCCTTTCTGTTTCAAGACTCCAAATCTCACAGTTTCTGCTAAAAAAAAATTAGGCCTTCTTACATTTACTTTATGTATCATCTTTCCTGAGTGAGGCATTTTCCCAGAAAGTTTTGATCATCCACCAGAACTTATTCCTCAATGATTAGCATACCTCCTCCTCATACTTTCCCCATGCCTGTGACTCCAAAACCTCAACTGTCACTGTATAAACCTCATTCCATATCTTCCACTGCCCAGTCCCTTACTTCCATCCCCCTCAACCAAATTCTTATAATGAAATATATTGGATTCATCAAAGATGAATCCAATATGTATTGGGTTATATATTATCCAATTTCAGATCTACCAATACCTTCTTCTGTGCTCCCTAGAGTGCCTATTCCACAGTTAAGAAATTTGCTTTCCTCTTAAACCTATTCCTTTCTAACTTAGGCAGTCAATAAATATTTACTTAGACCTGCTATGTGTCGGGCACTGTTCTAAACACTGGGATTCCAAAAGGGGCAAAAGACAGTACCTGCCCTCAAAGAATTCACAATCTAACAGGGGAGACAATGAGCAAACAAATATGTAATAACAAGCTATACTTAGGATAAATAGGAAATAATGAACAGTGAAAAGGCACTATAATTAAGAGTGGCTAGGAGAGGCTTCCTGTAGAAGGTAGGATTTTACTGGGAACTAAAGGAAGAGCAATCCAGGAGTGGGGATAGCCAGAGAAAACGTCCTGAGACAAGATACAGAATTTTATTTGGGGAATAGCCAGAAGACCAGTGTCACTGGATCAAAGAGGATGTGGTGGGGAGTAGAGTGTAAGAAAGCTGGAAAGGTAGGAGGAGGCTAGGTCATGAAGGGCTTTGAATGCCAAGCAGAGGATTTTGCTCCTGGAAATATTTGATCCTGGAAATAATGGGCAGCCACTAGGGTTCATTGAGAGGAATGGGGGGTGTTGATATGGTCAGACATGTTCTTTAGGAAAATCACTTGATGATTAAGTGAAGATGGATTGGAGTAGGGAAAGACTTGAGGCAGACAGAACAACCAGCAAGCTATTACAACAATTTAAGTATGAAGGGATGAGAATCTGCACCAGAGCTATGTCAGTGTCTCTCAAAAGGGCATATCTGAGAGATATTACAAGGGTACAATCTACTGGTCTTGGTAACAGATTGAATATGGGGGTTGAGAAATAGTCCAGGATAATCTGGGTTGTGAGCCTGAGGGACTGGGAGGATGATGTTGCCCTGTATAGTAATGGGGAAATCAGGAAGTCAGGGAAGGATTTAATGGGAAAGAGTATGAATTTAATTTTGGATGTATTTTTAAGATGTTTTACCATGTTTAAGATGTCTACCAGATGTCTGAAAGGCAGTTGGAAATGTGAGATTGGAGGTCAGCTAAATTATGGCAGTATAGACAAATTTAGCATAAATTTGGTATCATAAATGATACTATATGATATACATAAATGATACATAAACCAGCATAAAGATGGTATCTAAATCTGGGAGCTGATGATATCACAAGAAGAGGTTTCAGGACAGAACTTTGTAGGACACTCACATTCAGAGGATATCATCTGGATGAGGATCCAGCAAAGGAGACTGAGGGGTGGTCTGACATATAGGAGAAACAGGAGGAAATGGAGTTCTAAAAACCTAGAGAAAAAAAAAAACAAGGGAATGATCAACAATGTCAAAGGCTACATACAGGTCTAGAAAAATGAGGATTGAGAAAAGGCCATTGTGAGTTGGCAATTAAGAGATCTTTGGTAACTTTAGAAAGAATACTTTGATAGAATTATTGGGTCAGAAGTTGGATTATAAGGTGTTAAGAGAGTGAGAGGAAATAAAATAGAGGCATCTGTTTGACCTCCTTTTCAAGGAGTTAAGCCACAACGAACAGAAGAGAAAGAGGACAATAGTGACCATCTTACCCTCCCTGACACCCTGAGATCACAATGAGGATAATGAATAGGGCAAAGTGCTGTAAGATAGAGGATAAGAAGGAATAGTAAAAGGTTATTATCAGATAAAGAAATTTCAGAGCACTCTCCCCATGGAACTGGATATCCTTTCCAGCAATGGTTTCATTTTCATAACTTTCATAGGCCCTCCTCATTCACTAGCTGTGGTAAGAGCATTGGAATACTCTTTGTCCCCATTGCTACTTCTAGATTCTCCCTCTACTGACATCAATTAGTAACCTTTCCTCCTTTGATGTTCATTGACTCTAGATTTAGCATCCAGTCACGATTTCAGTAACCATCACCTAGCAAACTCTACAGCTCTCTCCTTTCCTCAGTGAGTTCAGTGCCTGGCTCATGTTCTTTCCTCCCCAAATCCTGCCCTCATACCAGAGACTCCAACTCACATATTTATATTCCCTCAAGCACCCTAGATTCCCAGTTTCTTAACTTGTTCATTTCCTATGATTTGTGGTAAGTGGGATAGTGAATCAGTTAGGGAGAGGTAGAAGGATTATGAAAGCCCAGTTGAGATGATACAAGATATGTGTCAGTGGACCTAGTCAGTGAAGTTTTGTGTTTTCTTTCTCCAACTTTACTTAGCAGCATGTAAGAATGAAGACAGTTATGTATGGGAATAATCCCAGGTTGAGGTTTAAAATGACATGTTTAGCAATAGAACAAGGTGGCAAGAGACTTGAGGGTGGAAGTTAGTGCCAAGCTGAACAGGTCCAATAAGGGATTAAGATGGGGAAAGGAGAAGAGTATAAGAAGCACAAATGAATGACCTGGGAAAGAACAGAGGGGAGGAGGGGTAAAAGATCACAATGAGGATGATGAACAGGATTAAAGGTTATAAGGCTGAGGAAAAGAAGGAATGCTGAAATAGTTATTATCAGATAAAAGAATTACATAGTACATGAACACAGAAGTGGAACACTTATAGGTAATCAAAAGATAAAAGCTTTGCCTGTTGTGTGTAGCTGAGCTCTGTGTGTAGGTTGGGTGATCCTCAAAGGAGATGTTGCTGAGTGATGGAGGTAGAGGGAAAGCCTGAAAGGGGCAGTGAGGAGCAAGAAGTATCCCAGCTCCCCCACCTCAACCGAACAGGAATTACATCCAGTGCAGGTTAGTGTGTCCAGAGGAGCTAAGTCAATAGGAGGGTGTCAGGTTTCAGGGAGAGTAAAAAGATGAGAGAAGAAGTAAAGGAAAATGTTCAAGATGAAAGCCATTTTAAGCTATAAGTCACTCCAAAAAACACAGCAGAAGGGGTATGTATCATTTAAGTTGGATATTTGAGGAGGGGGTGGATTGGAGGGGATGGGAATAAGAGAGTGAGAAGTATAGGATGGGAAATGAAGTTTGAGTAATGATTGCTGGGGTAGTCACTAGGAAGGAGAGGGTATGAATGGGTAAGAATTTGTCAATCATTGCAAAAGAAGTACAGATAGATTATTAACAGCCCTAAAGGTGAACCTAAGGGTGGAGATCTTTCAGGGTATGAAGCAGCAGTGTACAGCTGAAAGAGAGTGAGGTAGGGGGAGGTACCCACACAGGGACAAGCTGAGACAGACAACCATGAAACAGAATGGGGTTTTCTTCCTTTCAGAATTTCCCTCTTTCCCGAGCAGGTATCACAATCTAGTGTAAGGAACACAATGTAATAGCCACCTTCCCAATGAGGTCCACAATAGGGACTATATTCATAGTATTATAAGTTATAATTATAGTCAGTCACCAAAAGCCACTGAAAACCAGAGTTCTTTACTCATTCATTCACACACAAAGTCAGTAAAGTAGAATCTCTCTTTGGAGATTAAGCCCATTCAATTAACCCAATCAAGGTACAATGATAGATCTTGAGTCTAACAAAATGCAAAAGTTATCTCTTTCAAATTATCAGGATACAATACTGTCAAATTTATATTAGGTAGACTTTTCCTATTAGTTTCTAAATTAGATGGACTTTCCCTAACAGCAGCTTGTTGATTACCATGAATCATACTGATTCTGAAAAGGCAGTCTTTGTCTTTTTCTATAAAGGAAAAAAATCTTATCCCCCAAGTTCAGTTTCTTCCTGATGTTTTGAAGGTGTTGGATGAATTCATCAACTAGCCACTACCAGTAATCCAGCATAGGTCAAAGAAAGATTTTACTGCCATTTATTCACTGAGAGTGAAGGAGGTACTGGATAATCAGCTCTTATAATAATGTATGCCCCACATAAATGTCATGGCATCTTTTATAGTATTGTCACATAAGCAATTCAAAGGGGAGTGTTCAGTGGACTTTTAGAGATAACAGGAGAAGATAAACATTATCCCATGAGGAAAAACAAGAAACTAATGGGTTAGAAAACTGAAACTGTGGTTCAATTCTCAAGCTTGATTTCGAAAACCAGCAGGATACGTGATGTGCTAGCTTCAAGCAAATGGCATCAGGAAGTTCAAGATGGAGCCTAAACCAGAATTTTTCTTATCACAAAGGCAAACTGGGATCTGAGGAAATCCTCTAGTAGAACTTAGAGGAAACTTAAGTGACCAGACTGGAAGGCCCAAGGCCAACACAACTGGTAAGCCTGAAGATTACTATTTTATAAAAAAAAATTTTTTTAAGGAGAATTCAATTTTACCCACCAACAATTTACTGCAGTTCTCTTCGGGGTATAGTACTTAATGACACAGAACATATTCACACTGGTCTCATCTAGCTAAAAAATCACAGGCATTTTTCTCACTAATTCCCCAGGGAGAATGGGAAAAGCCACCATTTCAAGATGTTATACCAGAAGCAAAAAGAATTTTTAGGATTCACCTTCTTCTGCATCATACAATCCACTTTCAAAGAGGTCATCCCTGGTTCAAATCTTGCACAACTGTTGACAAACATCATGAGCTTGACCTCATCCAGGCCACCTTGGTAGGTTAGGTCTGAAATTAGAATAAAGCAAAACACTCAGAATCCACTTAATAGTGAACAAATAGAGGTTTACTTAGCTATTACAGGGGAAGGACATTCAGAGTAGATAAGGGATGTTCATTGTTGGGGAATTTCTCAACCAGGGTTCCTAAAGAGCCCAGAGAAAAACTTTGCTCACCAGAAGATCTACTTGACTAGAGGTCAAATAAATGGAAAGGAAAAGAAATGTATTAGTGTACAAGGGACATTTATTACTAAGTACTTAGCACTTCGACAGCAACCCTCCCTCCCAACCCACCCCCAATGTACATATTTGGCTTATAAAGCTCTTCTAGAGTACAGACAATGACTAGCATTCTGCTATATTAAACTGGATCAATTGTTCTCCCACACAAGGAAAGCTGATTAATGGACTTACAGGAATAGGAAGCTCAATAGTTTATTTTATAACCTACTTGCTCTATCAAACTGTTAGTGTGGTTGGAAATCCTTTCCCAGAGAAAAGAATAAGGCTGTCATTTTTGTCACACAAAATGGTGTCCTTTTTCCCTTCATGTCATCCAAGTTAAAGCACTGATTCGGTTGAGTAGAATTTCCACTGTTACTCATGCTATGGAGCTGTAATGAATAACACCCCCTTGTGGCCTGGATGCTTTGTACCCAATGGACCAGAAAGCTGAAGTGGTAGTCCAAATCTCAGTTCCTTAATCAAAATAAATGTCAAAGATACTTTTAATACCTTTTAAGGAACAACTGGCCTATTTTGCATTAGGTCAGGGGGGCTTAGAATATTACTCTCACAGTGCCAAGAGAAGCAGGAAATTTGTACAACTGACTCAAATGCAATCACAAAGGATTATATTGTCCATCTCATTCAAAACATCTTAAATAATAAGAATGTCTTACTATAAAATAATGAGTATAAATTATTATGGAACTTTGTAGTCATGATCCTAAAATAATCATGACATGGGAGGGAAAGTATTTTTGAAAAAAAACAATTTTTACAGACAAACTGAGTGAAAAATTATTAGTTTGTGTAGTCCATATGCTAAAGCAGCATATTGTAGGAACTTGAAGATTAACCTTGGAGTCCTAAAGATTTGGGTTCAAGTTCTACCTCTGATACATACCATCCATGTGGCTCTGCCCACTCCCATCACATTCCTTCCAAAGTCATCCTCACTACAATTTAGTCTTTCATGTCTTGCTCTGATATAATATCAGTTATATAACATAATATCTTGCTCTGATATAACATCACTGGAGCAATAACAGTATTAAAAAGAAAGTTCTTTGTTTTAAGGAGGAGCAAAGAGCCAATAAAATTACTTTGCAAATTATTAAAGATAATAAATCCAGTCTACTATCTTCTTCAATTCAGAGTCAAACATTCTCCATTTACAGTGCTTAAGGTAAATAAATGGATTGGTAGAAATAGATAATAAATGAATAGATATGAAAGACAGAGAGACAAAGATACTCATGGACAATTTCTCTAGGTTGTCCATTCAGCTGTATAACAATGATTTTTTTCCTTCATGTATCATCAGACCAAACTCTTTTGAGCGGTTAAAAATCTCATCCAAAAGACTATGAAATGTTCCAGTGTTTAACTGAATCCATTCAATGTCATCCACAAACAGGAACATGATATACAGAGAATATTTTCAAATTTGATTTTACAGTGAATCTCCTTATGGCTCACTTGATGTTACTAATCAGGGACATAACATAACATGGTGCATGTTTCAGACTGCCTTAATTTTACATATGCTAACACCAATTAGACTTTCACCTTTCAATCCATGCAATCAAACTCCAATAATCAATACATACAAAACAATATAAACATCAATTCCTCTAAAAACAAACAAACAAAAAAAACAGCCTGATTCCTAAAGGTCAGTAAATCAATCAAACTAGTATTAAGCAATTACTATTTGCCAGGTACTGTGCCAAGGTCTGGAAATACAAAGAAAAGAAAAGAAAAGTAGTTTCTGCAATCAAGAAGTTCAGTCTAATAGGGGAAATAACATGCCACTACTATACACAAACAAGAGGCAGAGAGGATAAACTGGGAGCTAAGAGAGAAATGGCTTAGATTAAAGAGGTCTGGGAAAGGCATTTTGGGACTTGAATTGAGGTGGGACTTTTGCTGAGACTCAAAGGAAGCCAAAATCACGGGAAGTAGAGATGAGGAGGAAGAGCATTCTAGGGATGGGGGACAGCCAATAAAAATGCTCAGAGTTGGGAGATGGAGTATTGTGTTTGAAGAAGAACAAGGAGGCTAGTGCCACTGGATCAAAGACTACATGGAGGCAAATAAAATTTATAAGAAGACTGAAAAAGGTAGGAAAGGGCCAGGTTATGGAGGGCTTTGAAGCTAAATAGGATTTCATATTTGATCTTATAAGCAACAGGGAGCCACTGGAGTTTGTTGAGCAGAGGGGATGACATCAGATGGATGTAAGGAGATCAATTAGACAACTGGTTGGAGAATGAGTTAGAGTTGGGAGAAACTTGAGCCAAGGAGACCAATCAGTGGGTTACTGTAATAGTTCGGGTGTGATTTGATGAAGGATAGCACCAGGATGGTGGCAATGTCAGAGGAAAAAAAGTGTGAAGGGCTGTAGTGCCAGTGCAATATTTACAGCACCCACAATCACAACAAAGACCATGGCTATAAATATGGCATGATGTTCGATTGCAAAATATAACAAACTTTCCATATAGAGGCCAGAACTGAAACATTTATTTAGACACCAGAAAACTAAATCCCAAAACTAGCAAGCTTATTCCATCATAGTTGTAATGAAGTTAACAAGCCATAACAACACAGATAGCCACACCATCCTTTAGCCTTCCCACAAACCAATACAAGATCAATATTTACTCACAAGTCTCTCTATCTCCTTGCCTGAGCTCCTCTCTCTCCCACCATCTTGCTAGATCTGGCTCCCAGCTTCCTGCAGACTCTGCTCTACCCTTCAACAAACTCCTCCTACCACAGGCTCCATGTGACTACATTCAGCCTATTAGGGGGCAGAGTTTACTTTCAAAGCAGGGAAGGTCTTCAAATTCCCTGTAGGCCTTTTAAGAGCCAAGGAAGATCTTCAAATTTCCATTCCCATTACAAGGGCATGTGAGAAATGTTATGAAAATGAAATCATCAGTAGCTGACTACTAATTGAATATGAAATAGGAAAGATAGCAAAGAGTCAAGTATGACACCTAGGTTTGTACGCCTGGGTGACTGGGAGGATGCTCAGCAATAATATGGGACTTAGGAAGAGCAAAGGGTCGATCTGGGGGAGATAATTAGTTCAGTTTTGGATCTGTTGAGTGTAAGATGTCCAGAGGACATGCAGTTCAAGATATCTAAAAGGTAGTGGGAGATGTGAGAATGTAGGTCTAGAGAGAGGTTAGGGTTGGACTAGTAGATATGAGGGTCATCTGCATAGAAATGAGAAACCATGAAAGCTGATGAGAGGATCTAGTGAAATACTATAGAGGGAAAAGAAAAGAGGAAATAGGAACAGCCTTTGGGTGACACCCACTGTTAGCATTTGTAATGTGGATGAAGTTCGACAAGAAAAAGAGAGAGAAGGTGCAATCTAATAAGTAAGAGGACAAGGAGAAAGAAGGGTCATGAAAACCTGGAGGAAAGAAAGCATCAAGGAGAAAAGGATAACCGACTGTGGCAAAGGCTTCAGGGAGGTCAAGATTGATGAGATGAAGAAAAAGCAATTGGATTTGGTCATTACAAGATGATCAGTAATTTTGAAGAGAGTAGTTTCAGTTGGATAATAAGGTCACAAGTCAGGCTGCAAACAGTTAAAAGGAATATGAAAAGAAGACACCAAATGTAAGTGACCTTCTCGAGGAATTTAACCACAAAAAGGTGGAAAGATATAGTAGGCATGAATGGATGAGTGTGTGTGTTTTGAGGATGTGGGTGAGATGGGTATGTTTGTAGATAGCATGGAAGCAACTAATATAGGCAAGGAGAAACTGAATATACGTGAAAGTAGGAATGACAAAGGGGGAAATCTGCTGGAGAGGACAGGTTGGAATGGAATCACTTATGCATGTAGAGGTTTGCCTTGATAAAGAAAAAGGGCTACCTCTTTATGTGAAAAAGGTATAAAGAAAGGAAAGTGGCATTAGGTATCTGAGTGACATGAGATGAGGAACTTGGAAGAAGAGGGAGCTCTTGGTGAATGGCTCCAATTTTTTTCTATAAAATATGAAGCAATGACCTCAACTAAGAAAGGAAGCAATGGAAGTTTAAGGAGAGATGAAAATGTTTACAAGAGCTATTGTGGAGAGTTCAATAATGAGTTGCTAAGCAAGGTATAATAGAATTACCTAGCATCAGTGAGGGTCCAGTTGGCATTGTATAACATAAATTTGTAGTGGGACCCAGTAATAATGGATCCACAATTTTCTCCACCTTCATTCAGCAGCATGTGTGGAGAAGCAAAGGTGTTGGATGGTGGGAATGATAAAAAACTGAGACTTGGCAGGGTATAATCAGCAATAGGATAAGAGGGCTAGGGATTCAAGAGAGGAGGACAATGTAGAGTTGTATTGGCTCAACAAGGACATCAAAATGGAGAAAAGAAGAGAGAGTGGTTAGTGCTAAGGAGATAGTCAGCTAGATGGTTGAGGGATCAAGGAGTTGTATGTTATGGTACAGATGAAAAGGCAAGAGTTGGGAAGGAGAGACAAATTGTGAGCCATACAGTGAACTCACTGAGGAAGAAAGGAAACATTAGGGATGGATGCCAGGTCTGTAGATAACAACTACCATGATATTGTTTGGGTGGTAGATATGAATAGTATGAACTTCAAAGGAAGAGAGGTCACTAAATGATAGAGGTGGGGAAAGAATCTGGAAGTGGAAATGGGAAACAAGGAGTATTCCGATTTTCTTGCTTTGACCAATAACCTGAGGAGAATAAGTGAAGATACACCCAGTACTAGAAAGAGTGGCAAGGAGACTAGGTCATCTGGGGGGATGTAGGCTTTAGCAATACCTAGTAGATGGAAGGAATGAGAGAGGAAAAAAATTAGGATGGAGGAAAGTTTGTTGCCTGTGGAAAAGTCATTCCAAGAAAACCGGGTAGTGTTTGATTTAAACTTTGGGGTAGAAGAGTTGAGGGGAAATGAAAAGAAGGAATTGGGCGATTGGGAGGCTGGGGAATGGGGTTTGGAAATTTTATCTCCACAGGTTCAGAATCACTGGAGTGTGAAGGATATGACAAAATCTGAGAATATTCATCACTGAATGGAGAGTGTCACTCTTCTCGATTTAGGTTGGCAGTCAGTCTGGAGGCAAGTACAGCATGAAATGGGAAAGACATGGTCAGATGGGAGGCTCTGATTCACTACTCCTCTTTCATCCAAAGAATGGAGATCAGTCAAGAAAAGGGTGAAGCAAGAGACAGAAAGCAGGAGAAAGAAGTCCTGTTCCCGACCAACTTTCCTCCTCCTCTTCACTCAAAAAACAGGTGCAGCAAGAGATGAAAGCCCAAAGTTAAAAAGCAGATTGCTCCTCTTTGTATCAGAGGCCCTCAACATCCCAGCTGGGAGATCTGGCTAGCTACAGGAGGTGAAAGTTACCTTGTGCACAGATGGAAGTAATTTCCTTGGGGCAGGAAGAAGTCATTTGAGCAGATGGAAGTTGCCTGGTCTGACCCTTCGATGCCTTCCTTCAGGGATTAACTTCACTGAGCAGGAGATGGAAGGTCCATGGAAAGCCCTTCTTCTCACCTGAAGATAGTAATTCTATCTGAGTTCTACCTGATAGTAGTTCTGCCTGCAGTAGAAGGAAGTGGTAAATTCCCTGCACAGGGGAAGTACTTGGGGCAAATCGAAGATGCCCAGTCTGGTCCCTTATTGTCTTCCCACCAGAGACACAGTGCCCTGAATACAATCAGAGGAACTCTTGGTCATTCTTCTCCAACAGGGAGAGTTAAAAAGCTTGTCTAATATCTCTTCTTTAAAAATAACTCCTAGTTTTATTTGCTAATTCCACGTGATTTTTTTCCCTCTCAAATTTTAATTTTTGGGACTTCTATTTTGGTTTTTAATGGGGGGGGGAGTTAATTTCTTAGTGTTCAAGATTTTTTTTTAATTGTATACACAATTCATTGACTACCCTTTGCCTGTTTTTTAACAAAAGCTTATAGAAGTATAAATTCCCCCTTCTATCCCACCCCCAAGTGCTGCTTTGGCTGTATGCTATAAATTTTGGTATGTTGTCTCACTTTTATCATTATCTTTAATAGAATATTTGATTGTTTTTATAATTTGTTCTTTGACCCACTCATTCTTAGGGCTGTTATGTGGTTTCCAATTAACTTTTAATCTTTGTTTCAAAGACTCTTTTTTGAGTATAATTTTATTGAATTATTGTCAGCAAAAGATACACTTAATATTTCTGCATTTCTGTATTTGTGAGGTTTTTAATGCCCTAATACATGTTTAATTTTTGTGAAAGTGCTATACATAAATAAGTATAATCTTTTCTATTCTTAGTGTTCTCCAAAGGTCTATCATATCTAACTTTTCTAAAATTCTATTCAGTTATTTTTTTTCTTTTTTGTTTATTTTTTGGGTCTGCAAGAAACAAATTGAAGTGTTTCACTATTAAAGTTTTATTGCATTTCTCCATATTCATTTAACTTTTCCTTTAAAATTTAGTTGCTATGCTAGTTGGGTGTATATATGTCTAGTATTAATATCAATTCATTGTCTATAGTTTTTTTCCAAGAAATTTGTTGTGTCTTTTATTTAGGACTATTTTTGCTGTTGCTTTGTCTAATATCATAATTGATTCCCTGCCCTTTCTACTTCAACTGAAGCATAGTAGATTCTCTTCCAGCTTTTTATTTTATCTCTATGTATCTCTTTCAAGTATGTTTCTCTTAAATAGCATATTGTTGTCTTCTGCTTTCTAACCTATAATCCTATTTTCTTATATTTTATAGGTGAGTTCATCCCATTCACAGTTATGAGTGTTTATTGTGCATTTCCTTCCATCCTATTATCTTATACTTTTCCTTTTCTTTGTTTACTAGCCCGCCTTAAGAGTCTTTTTTTTTTGCTTCTTATTTATCCCTCCCTTAATCTGCTATCCCTCTAATTATCCCTTTCCTTCCTGTTTTGCTGTTGAGTGAAATGTACTTCTGTATCCAAGTATGTATGTGCATGTGTTTGTGTGCACACATGTATGTGTGTGTATGTGCATTCATCTTTCTTTGACCAATTTGGATAAGAGTGTGATACAGATGTCAACTGCTACATCCCACTCCCCCCTCCTTTTTTGTGTAGATGCCTACTTGTATACTCTGATCATATGTGATAATTTCCCCTAATTTTCTTTTTCCTTCCCCTCTAATGTATTCCTCCTATCTTTTCTTTCTATTCTTCTTTTAAAATCATGAAGAACACAGGGCCATTCCCAGCTCCATGTCTAATTAGATTCCTTCTATGACCTCTAATGATAATAGTGTTCAGAAGGGATCATCTCCCCATGGTAGAATGTAAGCACTTTATACTTGTTTAGCCCTGTATCATTATTTATTTATCTTTCCCTTAACTTCTGTGTTTGAATTTTAAAATTTCTTCACAGCTATGATTTTTCCATTAAGAATTCTTTGTAGCCTTCTATTTCAGTAAAAGTAATTTTCCTCCTTTGGATTATGCTTAGTTTTACTGGGCAAGTTATTCTTGGCTATAAGCCTATATTCTTTGCCTTCTGGAATATTGCGTTCCAAGTTCTCCATTCCTTTTCAGTGGTGGATGCCAAATTGTGTGTGATGCTAACTATAGTCCCTCGGAATTTGAATTCTTGCTTGCTTGCTTCTTGCAGTAATTTTTCTTTGACCTGGAAGTTCCAGGTTTGGTCTATCATGTTCCTAGGAGTTCTCAGGTTGGGAGTTTTTTCAACAGGTGACAAATGGATTCTTTCTATTTCTACTTAATACTCTGGTTGGAAGATATCTGGACATTTTCTCTTTTAAGATTTCTTGAAATGTGTTATCTAGGCTTTTTTTTTTTTTTTTTTGGTCATAGTGTTCAAGTAGTCCAAAGATTCTTCGGATTTTTTTCTCCTTGATCAGTTTTCTAAGTTAGTTGTTTTTGCTATAAGATATATTACAGTTTCTTCCATTTTTGCAGTTTTTTTCATTTTGTTTTAATATTTCTTGTTGTCCCATGGAGTCATTGGCTTCTATTTGGTGCATTTTAATTTTCAGAGTTTGTTGATTTAGCATAGCTTTGTAATTCTTGTGATGAGCTGTTAATTTTCTAATTCTTTCATTCATAGCTCCCATTTCTCTTCCCTTTTTTCATTTATCTTATTTCATTTATAAAATAATTTTTAATTCTGGCTCCATCTCTTCCAGGAATTCTAGTTTAATTTGCATACCATGTGTGCTTTTCTCTTACGTTTTTGCTTGTAGATATTTGAGAGTCATTCTCTTCTGTATTTGTGTCTTCAGCTTTTCTGTTGCCATAATAGCTTCTTCCTGCTATTCTGCCATCTTCAACCTGGTGTGCTTTATAAATCTTTGTGGAGGAGGTATGGTGGAGGAACTAGGCTCTACCATTTTAACTATGCCTCTACTACTAGTATTTCTCATAAAAACATTTATTGAAATCCCCTAAGATGAGGGCCAGAATTGGGGAAGAGAAAAAAACCTGTCCTCCAGATGCTGAACTCAGTGAATAAAGAAGAATGTCCTGGAGGTCTGAAGAGAAGAGCTACCATTAACTTTACTGGACAATAAGTATGTTTTAAGTGAACCTTAAAGAATGAAAACCTACTGAGTGATAGTAGTAGAGGGAGAGCCTAGAAGTGGCAATAATGGGGAACAATGAGTGTGTGTGCCCGAAAAACTGTGTGCTATGGAAATCCTTTCCCAAATAATACTCAGAGGTTTCTCAAGGTAAGAAGCAGAAAAGAATGGTTTAATACAATCTCAAGAAAGAGCCACCCTCCTGACAAATGGTCAGGGAAGAGAAGCAATTTATAAAAGGAAATGGTGAAGTTATATAACCCTAATGGAATTCTCCCCCACCCCCTCCTGACCCTTTTCTTCCATTGGCTGGAAGTAAGGTATACAACCTAAGTGCCACAATCTACCTCAAGTCTCAGAACAAGGAAACAGTAGATAACCCAATGTACGTTTGAGAAAGCACTTCTGTCTTTATTTGGCATATCTTGTGCTGAGATGGCACTGGGGAGGGTCTCCATTGCTCTAAGTCCCAGATTCCTGCAAGGTCAAGTGACTTCTAAACTTAGGCCTAGTGGATGCTGAAACCACTCTAGATTTGATTTTTCAGAATGGGGAAACAAGTGAACCTCAAAGAATGAAAACCTACTGGGTGATGGTAGTAGAGGAAAGAGCCTGAGAGTGGCAATAATGGGGAGCAATGACTAAGCCAATTCTTCCCCCACGACCAATGAGTTTGGGGGTATGAGTGAAAGTGCAACACTGGAAAGGGTAGCGAGGAAGCTTGTGTCATTGAGAGGGAGCTAGCATTCTATGAGTAAAAGAACATGATGGAATGAGAAAGTAAAGGGTTAGAGATGAAAAGTAGTTTGTCACAGTAAGTGTCTCATATCAATGCTCTTTACAAAGTTCCATCTCTGCCTAGCTAGAGGCCACGTGTTTCTGCTGAGGTAGCATTCTGGCAAGCCTCCTTCAACCGTGTCCATTCTCCAGCAAATATAGGATGCACAAATCTCTGGGTGAGAGGAACTTTAAAGTCAGTTCTAGTGGCCAAAAGCAAGTTAATGGCTAGGATCTCCAGGCTTTTCATGGTTCTGGCTAAGGATGCATACAAGTTACAACTAAGTTCTGATTGGTGACTGATTAACTGAGCTAATGATGAAAGAAAACTATCAAAGTTGAAAACTTTAGCAAGTGTTTATTAGTTGTTTACCAGATTTGGAATACATACACATGTCATTGGTAGTAATTTACCAGATTCAGGGCATTCAATGTCATTTATACCATATATACATTTATTAGAAAAAAAACACAAATTTGTATAACAACTATTTGCACAATAGTGGCTTAAAGCAAAGTAGTTACACATCCTAAATTAACATATGTAGTCCCACTATAAAAGGGTCCTTAAACAAAGTACAATATTGACATTAAGCAGGGGAGACACCCAATTGGTAGAGAACCTTTAAAGTAATGTGTTTATATACTGAATCAAAGACTTTTTATAGTAAAACAAACACAATACACTACATTAACTACATTTTATTAACTACATCTTCCAGTTAATTGCATGTTAAATGACTTAGAATATTACATATATACACATATATACAGATACATACATATATATACACCTATATCAATATGCATACATATGTAGTTTTTATATATGATGTCAACAGTCATTACCTTTACAAATATTAACTCATTTGATCCACATTATAACCCTAGGAGGTAGATGATATTTTTATCTCAGTTTTACAAATGAGGGAACCGAGGCAGACAGAGGTTAAGTAACTTGCTCAATGTCACAGAGACAGTAACGTCTGTGGCTCAATTTGAACTGCTTGATTTTTTTAAATCCCAATGACGTGTCAAAAAGTCCATTTTACCTTGAATCTACTTGTCATTTATCTTTATGGGAATAACTGCACAATTGCTATTTATAAAATTCTATTTTATTTTTAATCCTATTTTACTTGAATGTGTCTTTTTGCATCACAAAATGCAATTCAATTCACAAAACATATAGTAAATACATACTATGGATACAACTACAAAGAATGAAACTATCCCTTCCCTTAGGGAGCTTAGTAATGGTCCTCTTCAAAAACACAGGATCAAAAACAACAACAACATACTCCCTAATGGAGGACATATCAAGCAAACATAAATATGAGAACAGTAAATACAAATATATATTTAAATGAAGTATGGAGGGCACTAGCAATTGGAGAGATCAGGAAAAGCTTCATTTAGGAAAGTGGTGATTGAAGGAAGGAGGAATTCTCTGAGATAGAATTGAAGAGGGAGTACATTCTACATGTAACCGTCAGGTGTCACTGTAAATCAAGGTCTAACTGTAAGAAGGCTTTTCCTTTCCACTATAGGGATTTGGAAATGAATAGGCCAGGTCCAATGACACCTACTTCTCCCACTGGGCAGAGGGTTATCACAAAATGAGAATACTCCTTTCCACTTGCTAAGGTCTCCCTTAACTATTCCTTCCATTTCTCTGACATTGGAAAAACCCCAAATTCACTTTACACTAGGAAAAGCCTGTAATTTTTTGATATTCACTGTCACCCCTTAACTCTGCCCTCTTGTATGCCTCTGTACAAGCTACACAGATGATTGAAGCATGCAAACATTGTTCCTTCTCTCTCTCTCTGTCTCTCTGTCTCTCTGTCTCTGTCTCTCTCTCTCTCTCTGTCTCTCTCTCTCTCTCTCTCTGTCTCTGTCTCTGTCTGTCTCTCTCTCTGTCTCTCTCTCTCCCCTTTCTCTCTTTCTCTCTCCCTCCCTCTTTACTCTCTCTCTCCCTACCTCCCTACCTCCTCTCTCTCTCCCTTTCTCTCACTCTCGCTCTCTCCTTTCTCTCTCCCTCCTCTCTCTCCTTTCTCTCTTTCTCTTTTCCTCTCTCTCTCTCTCTCTCTCTCTCTCTCTCTCTCTCTCTCTCTCTCTCTCTCTGTCTCTCTGTCTCTCTCTCTCTGTCTCTGTCTCTCTCTGTCTCTCTCTCTCCACTTTCTCTCTTTCTCTCTCCCTCCCTCTTTACTCTCTCTCTCCCTACCTCCCTACCTCCTCTCTCTCTCCCTTTCTCTCTCTCACTCTCGCTCTCTCCTTTCTCTCTTCCTCCTCTCTCTCCTTTCTCTCTTTCTCTTTTCCTCTCTCTCTCTCTCTCTCTCTCTCTCTCTCTCTCTCTCTCTCTCTCTTTCTCTCTCTCTCTCCCCTCTTCTCTCTCTGTCTCCCCTTCTTCTCTCTTTCTCTTTCCCCCTCAGTGTTACTGTGTCCGTTTATAATGGTCTCGATTAATTTTTTATCACTACATTTCCAAAGGGGATTAGTACTGTCCAGGGTATTCTCCTTCAAAAGTTTTCTTGCAGATTTTTGCCTTACACTCAGTAGTACAGGGGGTAGAGATCCTGGCCCTGGAGTCAAGAAGACCTGAATTCAAATCCAGCCTCAGACACTAGCTGTGTGACCCTAGGCAAATCATTTGACCCTGTTTGTATCAGTTTCCCATCTGTAAAATGAGCTAGAGAAGAAAAGGGCAGTTCACCCCCAGGATCTTTGCCAAGTAAACCCCAACTGGAGTCACAAGCTTTTCCTGTAGCTTGTTGGCGCAGTACATAGAAGCCCAGAGTCAGTAAGACTCATCTTCCAAGTTCAAATCTGGCTTCAGACTCTTATTAGCTGTGTGACACTGGGCAAGTCACTTAACCATGCTTGTCAATCTGTAAATGAACTAGAGAAGGAGATGGCAAACCATTCCAGTATCTTTGCAAGAAAACCCCAAATACAGTCACAAAGAGTTGGACTTGACCGAAATGATTGAACAACATTGTCTTCCTTAGCCCATCTATTACTGCATGTTTTTGAGATATTTGCAAATTGGGTCTCCCAGTGGGAATTCTTCTTCCATTCTGTATTTTTTTCCGTTTTGCATGCTAAAAATTTCTCAAAACCTGGTAGGTTCTATGTAGGGTCTCCTTGCACACTCCTTCCAATAATACTATGTTCTACTCTCCATATCTTACTGTTCCTCCCTCTGCTGTCTTTTGTAAACTGTAGTTCACACAAATTACAAAGATACTTGGCCTCTATGCACTGAAATGTAGATTCCAAGAATGTGGAATATGCTTGCCTTGGTGTTTTACTATGCCCAAAATCCTTCTCAAGTTTTGGAAACAAGTTCACTGTGTAATGTCTGAGCTAGCAAATATCCTAGAAGCCAGTAGTTCTCAAAGTATAGCCCAAAGACTTATGGCAGTTACTGAAATCCTCTCAGGAGGTACACAAGTTCAAGTTCAAAACTATTTTCATAATAATACAAAGAGGCAGAGTCAAGACAGCAGAATGAGAGAAGGCATTAGAGTCTAGTTTGCCATACCCTGCCTCATACTTCCTTGACAAAGATATAGAGAATTTCACCAGACCGAATTGTGATTCAGAAAGCCAAGAAGTTATGGTTGGTCATTTTTTTACTTTCTCTTTTTTTATATAAATTAATTCATTTGTTTGTAATTTTCAAATTTCACTTCCATAAGTTTTAAATTTTCTCTGCCTCCCTCCCATCACTCCTCCCCAAGACAGCATGCAATCTGATATAGGCTCTACATATACATTCTTATTAGACATATTTTCACATCAGTCACACAGTAAGTCATTTATCCAGCGCAGTGCAGCTTAGGGAGAAGACAAAGGGGTCTATGAACCTTGGAAAAGGGATCCGGCTGGAAGTGCAAAAATGGCATGGCAGGGAAAGTGGGCCATGCCAGTGCATAAGAGCAGGGAGCACTTGGGCAGAAAGAGATCTCAGGGGATCCCTGAGCCAGTACTAGGTGCATAAATAGGTACTTTTTGATAGCTCTGTGTGGGGTAAAGGGACCCCAAAACTCCCCTACAAAAATGTAAAAGTCAGAGATGTCTTGAGGTAAGAACAGGAAGCTTTTATTAAGTTCTGGCGAGAAGTGGGCATCACTTCCACCAGGACAATACTAGTGGAATGATGCTACAGAAGACAAGCAAGACTTTATATCCTAATGCAGACAAGCCCCCTCCCACCACTATCCCTTCCTCCTGTTGGTGGGAATCAGGCTTACAGTCTAAGCAAAATCCTCTCCAAAGGACAAAGAACAGAGAAGCCCACCACTGTCTCATTCCCATTGGCTGGGAGGCAGGCTTACAGTCTGGGCACAAAAAGGACAAAGAACAGAGAAACAGGTTAAAGCCATTCCAAATGTACATGCCTTTATTCTGCAAATGCTGAGACAAGGAAGGGGAGGGTCCTACGAGACTTCTAAAGGGCTTAATGCTATTGTGGCAACAAGGGAGGAGGAAGGGTCCTGAGTTGTGTAAAATCCTAGGAAACCCAGGACTCAGGTCTGTCCAGTCTTACAAAAGGTCTGCCTCTCTCTCTTCCCTCAGTTTGAGGAGTCTTTACAGATGGTGCAGAGAGTGTATCCCCCTCAGTTCTGTCATCCACTAACCAGTTCTGGGTCATATATCCAGGTTAGCAAGAAAGGGATGTGAGTATTGGTGCTAGCTATGTGCTGTGCATGGAACAAGTTCCAGAAGCAAACTATAGCTAGGTGTGTGACTGGTCTCAGGAGCAGGGTACAACATCCCAAACAAAAGAAGGACCAACATATCAGTGGTTCTGAATATGTAGAGTCTCAGCAGGCCAATAGTGTATTCAAGAGTTTAAGCAGGAAGGGGAGCCAAGATGGTGGAGAAAAGGCAGGAAGTTACCTGAGCTCTCCCCAGTTTCCCTCAAAACAATATTAAATAAAGCCTCAAAATGAATTCTAGAGTGACAAAACCCACAAAAAGACAGAGTGAAACAATTCTGCAGCCCAAGATAGCTTAGAAGGACTTCAGAAAAGGTCTATCTCACTTGGGCAAAAGGGGAGCACAGTGCGGTACAGGTGGTGTCTGAGCAAGTCAGTGGGAGGCTCTTAGTCACAACACAGATCAAATGCGCAATGCTGGCTCTGCAGGCTGGTGGCACAGAAGACCAGCTGTGAGGTCTCCAGTCCCAGTGCAGCAAGCAAACTTCCAGCCCTGGAACCCTGAGCACAGCAGGTGTAACTAGACCGGGCCACCCCAGGGCAGTGGGCAAGCCGAAAGCCCCAGAGGCCCTGGCACAGAAAGCCAGTCACCAGACCCCTGGCCCCCAGGGCAAGAGGTTTGGGCAGTGTCCCCTGTGCCCCAGGAGCAAAGATCAACTTTAAGAGTCATGAAACAGGCTAGAAAATGAGCACACCAAAAAAGCCCTCAACTACTATGGTGACAGGGAAGATCAAAACACAAACTCAGAAGAGGATAACAATGTTAAAATGCCTACAGGCATTTTACATCAAAGAGGAATGTGAATTGGTCTCAAGTCCAAAAAGTCTCCTTAGAAGAGCTCAAGGGGTGGATAGGTGGCACAGTGAATAAAACACGGGCCCTGGGGTCAGGAGGATCTGAGTTCAAATCCAACCTCAGACACTTAACGCTTACTAGCAGCTATGTGACCTTGGGCAAGTCATTTAACCCCTCCTGCCTTTCCCCCTCCAAAAAACCAAAAACAAAGAGCTCAAAAAGGATTTTAAAAAACAAGTAAAAGAGCCAGAAGAAGAGTTGGGAAAAGAAATAAGAGTTATGCAAGAGAATCATGAACAAAGAGTCAACAACTTGGAAATGGGAATTCAAAAATTGAATGAAGAAAACAACTCCTTAAAAAGTAGAGTTGACTAAATGGAAAAGGAGGTACAAGAGCTAAGTGAAGAAAATAATTCCTTAAAAAATAGAATTGGACAAGTGGAAACTAATAACTCTGTGAGACATCAAGAATCAGTCCAACAAACTCAAAAGAATAAAAAAAATAGAAGAAAATGTAAAATATCTCACTGGAAAAACAACTGACCTGGAAAATAGATCCAGGAGAGATAATTTAAGAATTATTCGACTGCCTAAAAGCCATAATCAAAAAAAGAACCTGGACAGCATCGTTCAAGAAATTATCAAGGAAAACTGCCCTGATAGCCTAGAACCAGAGCATAAAGTAATTGAATGAATCCACCATTCACCTCCTAAAAGAGATCTCAAAATAAAAATTTCAAGAAATATTGTGGCCAAATTCTAGAGCTCCCATATAAAAGAGAAAATACTGCAAATGACTAGGAAGAAATAATTCAGGATTGTTTCAACAATTCAACAATGTCAAGGAGTCACAGTTAAAATTACCAAGGACTTAGCAGCTTTTACATCAAAGGATCAGAGGACTTGGAATATGATACTCTGGACAGCAAAGGAGCTTGGATTACAACCAAAAGTCAACTACCCAGAAAAATTGAGCATAATCTTTCAGGAGGAAAATGAATATCCAATGAAATTGGGGACTTTCAAACTTTCCTGATGAAAAGACCAGAGCTGAACAGAAAAATCTGATCTTCAAATATAAGACTCAAGAGAAGTATAAAAAGGTAGGTAAGCAGAAAAGGAAAAAACATATTCAAAAAGGTTAAACTGCTTACAACCAACCCTATGTGGGAAGATGAAACTTATAACTCTTAAGAACTGTATCTCTATTAGGACAGTTGGAAGGGTTTTACACAGAGGTGTGGGTATAAGCTGATTTTGATGTGATGATATAAAAAAAATTAAGGGTTAAAAAAAGGATTGTACTGGGAGAAAAGGAAAGGGAGAGACAGAATGAGGTAAATTATATCATATGAAGAGGGGCAAAAGATCTATTATAGTAGAGGGAAAGAAGGGAATGAGTGAGCATTGTTTGAACTTTACTATCATTAGATTTGACTCAAAGTGGAATTAATATATACACTCAGTTGGGTATAGAAATTTATCTTACCCTATAGAAAAATAGAAGGGAGAAGGGAAAATAAAAGGGGGGGAGGGGGAACTGATAGAAGAGAGAGGCAGACTGAGGGAGGCAATGGTCAGAAGTAAAACACTGATGAGCAAAATACTCCTTCCCCAAAAAGTATGCTAGCCCAGCACTAACATTAAGTCCAAAGTCAAAAAGTACATTGGAAAAATGAGCAAACAAAAAAGAATCTGACCATAAAGAGCCATTGTGGTGACAGGGAAGCTTAAGATACAAAAACAGAAAAAGATGATTACTCAAAAACATCTTCAAGCAAAGCATCAAAGAAAAAATGCAGCTTGGACATGTGAACAATAAGAATTCCTAAAAGAGTTAAAGTGGATGCTAAAAATGTTTTTAAAGACTAAATAAGAGAGGTAGAAGAAAGAATGAGAGAAAAAGCAAGGGTTAGGGAAGAAAGATATGAAAAGAGATTCAATAGCTTGGGGAAAGAGGTACAAAACCTTATTAAAGAAAGTAACTTGAAAATTAGAATTGGTCAAATAAAAGCTAATTACTACAAATACAATCAAGAAATTATAAAATGAAGCAAAAAACTAAAAAAAAATAGGAAAAAATAGGAAATATCTGAAAAGGAAAAACAACTGGCCTAGAAAACAGGTTAAGGAGAGATAATTTAAGAATTTCAGGACTACCTGAAAGGCATGAACAAAAATAAAAGAGCTTAAACACCATATTTTAAGAAATCATCAAATAAAATTTTCCTGACATCTTAAACAAAAGGGCAAAGTAGAAATTGCAAAAATAAACTGATCATCTCCTAAAAGAAATCCCAAAATGAAAACTCACTGGAATAGGCCAAATCCAGAGCAACCAGGTCAAGGAAAAAATACTGCAAAAAGCTAGAAAGAATTCAAGTACCAACGAGCCACAAACAGGATAACATTTATCATCACCAAATGTCATAGAGACATAAGAGGAGTAATATGAAATAAATTTTAAAAGGTATGTGGGAATTGTATTATAGAGGACCTTGAATGTCATCCTGAAGAGTTCGTACTTTATCATACAGATATGTATCTGTATTACAGTGGCACTGTAATGTACATTACATATTTTATATATTAGTGTACATACATACATTACATATTAGTGGTACAGGGTAATGACCCACTGAAAATTTTTAAGTGGGAAAGAGAGATCATCAGATCTATGCCATAGGAAGATATTATTGGCAGCTGAATCAAGGAGAATAAAGAGATAAGCTTTAAGCAAGGAGATCAATTAGAGGCTATTACAGTAGTGCAAAAAAAAATAAATAAATAGGTAATTAGATCCTGAATAGGTCCCTTTGAGAATGGAAAGATGACAATGAAGGCAAGAAATTTTGTGGAGTTAGTCTTGGTCAACTGATTGAATATGAGGGGTAAGGAAGAGTGAAAAAAATGACTGAAGGTTATAAATTCTGAGGTATCTTCAAAAGAAACAGCAAACATGGAAAGAAATAGTCTGTCCAGCCCCAGGATATCAACCATCACTCTATGTCCATATCCATATGGACATATATACAAGGCTCAGATTTGACCTTTGTTTTTTGATTAGGCCTTCCACATTGTTGTCAGTAAATCATTCAGTGGGCATTGGTCAACTCCTTCACAGGGAGGGCTTAGTGACCCAAGGGATGGCATTGTTGGAATTGGCTTGCTTTTTGCTTACAGGAGGTAAAACTGTTTACACATCCATGGTGGAAGAGGGGATGTAGCCCTTCAGAAGAGACCTCTAAATGATTATCTAAATTTTATTTTCCTCTCCCCCATTGAGACTTCAGGGACAGGAAGGTCTTGGCTGTGTGGATCAGAGAAGATAAAGTGAGTAGTGGTACAGGGTAATTCTTGATATTGAACCTCTCACTGGGACAGAATGCTATAATAGTAATCAGAATTTGAAGATCTTCCCTGCCCCTTAATAGACCTAAGGGAATTTGAAGATCTTCCCTGCCCCCTAATAGGCTGAATATAATTACATGGAGCATGTGGTGGGAGGAGTTTGCTGAAGGGTGGAGCAGAACACACAGGAAGCTGGGAGTCAGAGCAGCTAGATGGTAGGAGAGAGAATACAGAAAGCAAGCAGATAGCTAGGCTTGTGAGTGTTGGTTTGTGGGAAGGCTAAAGAATGATGTGGCTCTCTGTGGTGTTTTGGTGTATTAACTTCTTTGCTACTATGATGGATTCAGCTTTCTGGTCTTGGGATTTGGTTTTCTGGTCTCTGAATAAATGTTTTGCTTCTGTCTTATATATGGAGAGTCTGTTATATTTTGCAATTGAGAACTATGCCAACATATTTACAACCATCATTGAATATTGCTGTGAATATTGCATTGGCACTACAGATGCATGCAAGAAAGTAATGACTTCCTAGATGCCTAACTACAAATGACTCTAACCTATAATGAAGATAATTAATTATATATGCCATCCACTTTGCTGAGGCCATGATATTCTTGGTCCTGCTCCTTCTCGTGATCCCCTTTTTGTACTACTGCAAACTATAAATATCTGGCATCATTTACAACATGAACCAGATTGTTTAGATACAAGACTCAATCCTTCTGTAGTAGAGACTAGAGTTTCTAGTATTTTTCTCCCCTAATGAGTCACTCCTTCAAGTGGCTGCTGCATTCCTTGCTCTGTTTCATTTTCTCTTTCAGTTTTAGTCTTTTTTTCCTCTTCCAGTACAGCATATGCCATGTTTCTTGCATTTCTGAAATCAGAGCTGTGCAGTTTTAGTCCTAAAGCCAAATAATTTGTAGAAACCTGTATAGGAAGCCAAGGAATACGGGGCAGTAGGAGATATCATTCCCCACCATATGGGCTTGACTAGTTCTTTTCCTTAAAATATTTTTAAAATGTCCTTGAGCCTTCATTGGCCACCAGAAACTCCAAGTGGGCCCTAGGGTGTTGGATGACAAATCCAGCAGTGTGACCAACAGGGATATTGTACTCAGTTGAACATGTTCAATGCCTTTAGACACATTTCTATTTAGGAGAAATGACAAGAAATTCAAGGTTAGGAAGAACTATGGTGAGCTTTTCTTGAAGAATGCTATATTTTATATCAAATATTCTTGACATTTTGTTGGCAGCATGTTTAATGGAGACCAATTTCATGTAGACGTCAAATGCTCTAGAATTTTCACTATATATTTGTATATAGTGTATACTATGTTTGTGAACTATGTACAAATATTGTATATACCATATTAATTTTTATTGAAACTGTGTAGAAATACAATAATATGTTTATAGATAGTTTCTATACTTGTCGTTTTAATACATTGTGACTGCGGAATTGAGTCAAAAGCTTTCCAATAATCAATAAAGAAATGTTATGGCACTTTCAGTTGACTTGTTCCATGTTTAGTGGATTGATAATGTTTATACTCCTAGAACTTTGGGGCACACCCTTTCTGTTTATCAGCCAATATTGTTTTATTTAAGTGTTTGTATAATTTTTAGTAATAAAATTTATTCATTATTTATATAAAATACACAAACATGTAATTGGTCTATATTTAAAGTGATCACTGGTGTTCTCCTTTGATCATAGATGTGTGATTCCTTTGGTTAAGAATGAATGAATGAAAAGGATTATTAAATGCTTACTATGTACAAAGCTAGAAAGGTAGAAAGACAGGAGGGTCACATGCATCTGAGGAAGAAGATAGTAAAGTGATTTATTAGTAATTCACATGTCACTGTGAAACCTTTGAGCCAACAATTATGGAACTTATTCAGTCCTGTTGCTTTCCAGTTTTGCAAAGAAACTTGACTGTTAGACTTGACATAACTGCCCTGTCCTTCATTATGTTAATGGTATATAAGCTTCCTGTCTAATGTTAAGTCCAATTTGCTTTTTTATTGTGTTGGATTTCTTGTGACCATATAGATGACCAGAGATTTTCTATATCCTCCTTCATAGTTTCTCTCTTTGCTCTGATTTCTTTGCCTTTCAAGTCTCTGCAGCAGTTTTTACTTGTTACTGAATTGCATGTTTTGTTCTTCATACTGCTTTGTCTCTTTGTATTTCCTTAAACTTTTGACTTTTGCTTTCAATTGCTAATTAAGGAAATATAGAATTTCTGACATATTTTTGTTTTCTAGATTTCTTTAGCATGTTTTTTTTCTTATTGCCTTTAATTTTTTTTTACTTTTTTTGTAGTCTCAGTGCTTAACACAGTACCTGGCACACAGTAGGTGCTTAATAAATGCTAGTTAATTGATTGACTAACTAATTGAGGAACAAGGCATTCAAGTTTTCTGCTGCATGTGTCAGCCAAAAAGTGATATAATCTTCCATTGCTTTTTTGAGGATCTTCTGGTCAAACTCTTCATCCCCTTACTGTCAGGACCTGGATTCTGTCCTTGGGAACCTGGGCTCTGATAGGTGAACTTTCACCTTATCTTGACTATAATCAGGTCACCACATCACGTTATTGACATTTCCAAAACATACCACATACATCTTCCTCTGGCCCACATACATCTGTCCATCTTCCTCATCCCCCTCCCAGTGGAACTTAGACTATACCTTAGGGACAATGGGTTCTAATAGGTGGATTTTCACTTTATTTTGCCTAAAACCAAGACATCTCACCACTTCCTGACCAATCTTATACCATGTTGGGACAAACCAACCTACCACCCCTTTCTGTTTTCTAGTTCCTCTTTGGGGGTTGTCTTCCCCGTTGTAATATAAACCCCTGGTGGATAACTCTCTTGATTATTTGTCTTTGTACTTCCCTATGTTTATCACAGTGCCTGGCTAACAACTGATTAATTCTTGATTTTTCTTTCATTTGCTTCTCCTATTTTGGTATTTGAAGTATTCCTTGACAGCTCTACCTTTCTGCCTATAGTTCTTAGTTTAACATCATACTTTTGGTACAGGTCCTGAAATAATTTTATACTTTCTGTCAAATCCTTTATGATGAGTAGGCTAGCTTTATAATCAGATTAATCCTGTCAAACTCAAGAAGAGCTTTTTGATGTTCCAATTTAGCATGTCCATCTCATATTAAAAAATTCTTTGAGACACCAGCATTATTTTCTTTATTTACTTTTCATTATTAGGTATAATTTCTGAAGTTTGTATTAAGTGAAGGTTTTCAGTGACCTCAGGCCTCAGGCTCTTAATCTTTTCCCTCTTTGGATTTTAGTAGCTTCTCAGTATCATCTATCTAATCTAGGCTTAGGGATGAAGTTATTTCTTATCATTGACCTGTATTGGTCAGCAATACATTGTTGTGTGCCTTGGAACTGAAGATACCATTGAAAAAAGAACAGTATACAACCATTACCTATAACCAGTAATATATCTCAGTTTTGTTCTTATATAATACTTCACATAATGAAATATTCATGTCTTCATCCATTTCATGTACATTCATGCTTTGTCTTTTTTAGTGCTCAGTGTCATCTGCACTGAAGCATTTCCACTAGCTGGATTTTGGTATTTCTGATTTGTTCCAGTGTGTATTTCTGTCTAATAGTATCAGAACATTGAAGAGCATAACTCACTTTGTTATCTTCCATGGAAAGCTGATCATTGCAATGGCTTCTAGAAGGACCTATGATTTTTATTAATGTAGGGAAGTTCTGGTGTGGTAACTCCCTCAGTCCATTTAGATTATTACTGCTGTAACTGGCTGTAATGATAATGTAAATAGGAAGATCTTTCCCATCCATTAATAGGCCCATATTAATTATTTAATTATCATATATAATATATATAATTTATATATAATATATTTATGTTATATATGTTTAGATAATATATAATAATATGATATATAATATTTAAATATAATATTAAAAGGCCCATATAGGTTAGCCTGTCCTATATTAGTGGGATAATCAGGGTCCATTTTCCAGTGTTTCAGGGGTTTTGCCAGCTTTTAACAGCTACCGCAATAGTCTTAGGTCACACAAAATCCTCATTGTGCACTGGCCTCATTGTCATTACCCTATTTTGACATTCTCCCCTACCACCACCATACTCATTACTTGTTGAACTTTGAGAAGCTTGGAGTTTGAGGGGGTTATTATCATGTTTTAATGCCACTAATTGAAATGTAGCAAGGTATAGTAGAGAGCAGATTAGTCTTAGGAAGACCTGAGATCAGGTGTCCTGTTGGGGAACAATTAAACACACTTTAGTATAATATATGAATGTGATGGGATATTTCTGTGCCATAAAACGTATTAAAGAAGCAGTTTGAGAATAAAATGAGATCTCTACAAACAGATGGAGAGTATGGTGAGCAGAAATAGAATATTATAGGGAGAAACAGCTTTGAAAGATTTTAAAACTCTGAATACAATGATGGAACATAAATCTAAAAGAATCCAAATGAAATGTCTCACTCACCTTCTGACAGAGAGGTGACAAACTTAAAACCCAGAGGCAAATGTTTCTGAACATGGTTAATGGGGGGTTTGTTTTGCCATACTACTCTAGCTGTGTATTTGTGACTTTTGTTTTGTTCTTAATTTGCTCAGTGGGAGGAAGGGAAGGAGGCAAGAGGGAAGGGACAGATTAATTTAAAATACTCATTCATAGAAAAATAAAAATGCCAAGCTATTTAAAAAGGAAATGTAGGCAATGTAAAAACAAAATATATCAATAAAATGTATTTTTAAAAGGCTTGAGTTCAAGTCACATCCATAGCTCTGTTACCACGGGAAAGTCACTGAAGCTCAAAACCTTAGACTGCCAGTGTAGCACCAACACAATATTCACAGCACCCACAGCTACAATGAATATGCCAGTGTAATTCCAAATCACAAAATATAACAGACTCTCCACATGGAAGACAGAACCAAAGCATTTATTCAAACACCAGAAAGCTGAATCCCTACACTAGAAAGCCAACTCCATCATAGCAATAAAGAAATCTATACACAGTAACAATGCAGAGGGTACTACCAGCCCCAAGCCTTCCAATGATAGAGCCTTCCCACAAACAAACACTCACAGCTTGCTGCTTGTGTCCTCTCTCTCCCTCAGCTCTAACTGCTCTGACCAACTTCCTTTGGGCTCTGCTCTACCCACCACAGGCTTATGTGACTCAGGCTTCCATGTGACTCAAGAAGGTCATATGGGCCTATTAATGAATGGAAAAGATCTTCCTATTTACATTACCATTACAGCCAGATACAGCAGTAATAATCTAAATGGATTGAGGGAGTTACCATACCAGAAGTTCCCTACATTAATAAAAATCACAGGTCTGCATAAAATTATCAATAATTTATTAATATTAATAACTCAGTTGCTAAAATATCATATTTTATCCTTTTGACTTTCTAACTTCTACCCATTAATTCAATCACGAAAAGCAACATGTGGTCTCATAAAGAAATATAAATTATCACATGGATTAACATTCAAGTTAAGTATGTATTTTACATAAAATGTTTCATATTTATTCATATTTCATCAGTTAATAGCATATGTAATTCTATTTTGAAGATAAGAATAAAATTTAGGTCCACTGGACTACTCACCAGGGAAATTTCATCAATTAATCTTAAAGGATTGAAGTTTTTGGAACTTTGAGCCCTGTCTTTAAATTTCTGCCCTTCGAGAATATTTGTGTCATGCACAAGTATTTATATAAGGAAGATTGGACTTGACCTGGGAGTAGGTCATCTTTTCCTTCCCAGGAAGTGGGTGGGGGAGAGAGTCCTGGTGGGCAGGAAACTGCTAAAAAGGACAGCGCAGTGACAAGCTGGAAAACTTAGATTTTTGTATACTGAATTAATTACTCACCTCCTCCTCCCATTTTCCCTTAAAACTTCAGGCCACTTCCTTTTTCACTATGCATAGGATTAGAGGCATTTGGTTACTGCCAACCCCAGTCAGACTCTGTAGTTTAACAGCAGCTAACTTTGATGATTTAGGGCTCTTAGACCAAGTGGGAGGTATGTCCTTAGCCCAAAGGAAACTTCCTATCAGCCATCCAGGCAGGAAGCTGACAACACACTGAGTGGGATCTGCACTTTGATCTGAAGAGGCAAGGAGGATATGGAAACAGAGAAGAGTTGGATCAGACTAGGAGCCAGAGCAGCCCATGAGGAACCAGCATGTGGAGAGTATAGATAAGAGTTAGAATAGTTTCCAAAACTCTCACTGGTTAATAAGAAGGCAAGAGATCATTCCAAATTCCAACACACTTTCTGCACCTGTGCATACCAGCACTTAGAGTTGCTATACCCAAGAGAATTGCTAGTTGTACAACCCCTTTTTTAATCCCTTTGGGGAGTTAAAGGAGCAAGTAGTACATACTGGCTGTATGATCTAGGATAAGTCACAATCTCTTAGCAGCCCTAAGACTATGGAAGATGGGTTGTATAGACTCACTGATGGAAGGAGTTTCTATGCTGAAAGGTCTCCAGAGGTCTCTAGTGAAGGAAGCTGAATCAAAAGTAATGACATATCCAACCATTCTGGAGAGCAATCTGGAATTATGCCCAAAGGATTATAAATAATTTCATACCCTTTGACCCAGCAATAGCACTTCTAGGGTTATATCCCAAAGAGATCATAGAAGTGAGACGGAGACCCATATGTACAAAAATATTTATAGCAGCTCTTTTCATGGTTGCAAAGAATTGGAAATTAAAGGGGTGCCCATCAATTGGGGAATGGCTGAACAAGTTGTGATATATGCATGTAATGGAATACTACTGTGCTATAAGAAACAAGGAGGAGATGGTTTTCATATTTACCTGGAGAGGCTTATACAAACTGATGCTGAGTGAGAAGAGTAGAACCAGGAGAAATGTGCACACAATCACAGACACAACATATGTGTGATGACCAACTATGACAGACTGGACTCTTCTCAGCAATGCAGTGATATGTCAATCTCGAAAGACTTATGAAGGAGAGAGATTCGACATCCAGAGAAATAATTAGAAAGAACTGAGTTTGAATCCTGATGGAAGCAAACTAATTGATCTTTGTCTTTTCATTGTTTGGTTTTATTTCTTCTTTAACATTTTTCATCCCATCTAGTACAATACGCCTTTGTAACTTGACTAATGTCTAATGTGAAAGTATTTGCAGATCCTATACTGGACTATATGCCGTCGTAGGGGGTGGGAGGAGGGAGGGAAAGGAAATTTGAAACTCAAGGAACTATGGAATTAAATAAACAAATAAATTTTTAAAAAAAGAATAGAGGATCCAGGTAGAGGGAGAAAATTGTATGTAAATAACAAGCCAAATTAAAAATATGTTGAGAGAAAAAAAAGCAATTTCTCAAAAACAGAGAAGTCCTAATCCAATATATAATTCAAGGTTCTGTAAATTGTGAAATGACCCCACAGATAGTATTGGCCATTAGTATTCTTCCTCACATTTTACTCCTGAAATCATAAATAATAGGTTGCACTGAATAGATTAAACTGAAAACATAAACAGGTTAAACATAGAATAGGTTAAACTAAAAACAAATTTAGGCATTAATAAGAACATCAGAATTAAAATACATTCTTTCATTTGCTTCTTTTTTATTTATAAAGACATGTGTGCTTTCTTCTTTAAACAATTTTTAAAATGGACCTTTGTCTCTTTAAGAGAAAAGGCATGGTCATTTCTAACCATATAATTTTACAACATTCTAGAGTTGTAAAGACACATATCTTCATTTTAAAGTCTATTTTATTACATCTATAAAGTGTAAACTACCAATGATCATTCTTTGGATTAAAATGTACTGGTACTTTTAGAGTGCTTTGATTGGTTGTAAGATAGGGACAGAGTGAAAGTAGGACAGAGTTTCAGCCGCACAAATGAACAATGAGACCTACTCCTCTTCCTGTAACCACCATCATCGAGATGGAAGAACAACAAAATAAACAGAGACAGAAAAGACTCTGTGTTTATGCTTAGCATCAGATTCCATGGGATCCAATGTGCTGGGAAGGGTAAGTGGAACCGGAGTTCTTCTAGCAGTCTAAAATAACAGCTCTTGCCTAGGTTGTCTTTGTGTCGACTCTTTCCTATTGCACAAGTGAAAACTCTTCCTGTTCCCTCTTGTGGAACTTCTATTTCCTTGTGTTTGGGAAGCCTGGGGTCAGAAAATGACAAAGGAAATAAATTAGCTCTTACACTTTTAGGGTTTAAAAAAAACCGTATTTTTCGTCTGTTTATTTTTGGTATGACGGGAGAGGTGACGTTGATATCTTCCAGTTGGATAAATCAAATGTTGAGGAAATGTGGACCGACATGGCTCATTTTCTCTAGTGCAGCCTTATGACAAGGGAGACTTATTTTTTAAAGTGTAGTAGCTATTCTGAAATGTTTGCAACATTGTAGTTATTTTGATTGACAAAGTGAAACATCTTGTACTAGCATGCAAATAGGTACACATCTCAGATGTATGCAGTAGTATGCAGTGTATAAAACAGTTAAATTTTAAAATTATGCCTTTAATTACTCACCTAGATTATATATGTTGCTTTGCAGAGCTGGGAGAGAATTTAGAGATTGTTGAGCCCAACTACCTCATTTTACAGACGAGGAAACTAATTCCCTAGGGCAGAAGTGATTTACCTATGGTCCCACAGACAGTAAGTGATAGATCCATAATTTGAACTCAGACCCTCTGATTTTAAATCATGTGCCCTTTTCACTGCATGGCATCATAATGCCTAAATTTTTCACATCTGAGACATATTTTTTTTTTTGCAAAGCACAAAATAAAATTATTTAGAAATGAGTTGATAAAAATCAACGTACCGGACTCCCAGGGTCAGAGAAACACAATTTAGCTGCCTAGTGCAATTAAACCAAATATATCTATTTAATTTATGTTATAGAGACTTAGTCATCTGGATTCAAATGGGTTTAAAAAGTTCTTGGAAGCATTTATTCCTCTAATTAATTGGATTTGGCATAGAAGGATTCAAATCTTTGGTTCTATAATACCATTGCTTCTATGATAAGTTATGTTAAATCATTTTAAGTTCTTTTTTTTTTTTTGCAAACTAAGTAATCTGATATTTACAAAAAAAATTTAACTATGTACAAATGGTATGGTGGTAAGGGAGCAATTTTGTAATGACCTAATTGCTAGTAAAAGCAAGCTAACGAAACAGCAGGAGAAACACTGTCCATCTGCTTCCCTCACTCCAGGGGCCAGGTCAGATTTGAAGTACTTCAGGACAGATCCAGGGATTCTGATCCAATCCAAACAAATCTCGGATTATTCTCAGTCTTGATGTTAACTTGATTCCATATCCATTCTGGTTTGGTTTTTTGGGAACAAACTCAGAGATAAGGAGATCAGATAATTATTCTACCCTACATTGAAAGAAATCTCCAAGATAGCATCAAGCTGGTCAGATTTTCCAAAGGTCTTCTGAAATGGAGCTTACATGGGACTAAACTCTTCCCAAACTCTCAAATTTCCCCAAAAGTGAACTGCCTTCTGCCAAGCAAGAAGTATTAGGAGCATTGATAATCCTAATATTCACCTAGTCAGGTAAATATTCCCATAACATTGTTGTTATTGTTGATCAGTAGTTTCAGTCTTATCCCCATTTGGAGTTTTGGTTGGTTTTTTGTTTTTGTTTTTTTTTTTTGCAAAGATACTGGAGCAATTTGCCATTTCCTTATCCAGATCATTTTATAGGTAAGGAAATTGAGGCAAACAGATTTAAATGTCTTGCCCAGGGTCACACAGCTAGTAAATTTCTGAGGCTGAATTTGAACTCTGCCCTTCCTGATTCCAGGCCTGTCACTCTATCCATCTCACCACCTACCTGCTCTATTCATAATATTAGCAACCTTGATTTCTGTCTAGTTTGTTATATTCAAGAAATTTAATGAGGAAATTCCATTTTTGAGAAGAGGGATGAAGTAAGACCATTTGATCTTAGAGAAAGCCAGTTTCTTTCCATCAAGAGGCAAAATGGAAAGCAAATAGACTCTTGATGAACAGGGATTGGTAACATAGATTCACCTCTCCTTAGAAAGACAATGAAAGTCAGAAGAGGTAGGAGGGGAGGCAGAAAATGGAAATGTAGACTTCAGCACCTGTATTCAAAACCTGGCTCTCCCAGCTGTGTAATGTCAGGAAAGTTACTTAACCTCTCTGGCTCCAGTTTCCTCATCTATAAGAAGGAATTTCTAGCTCAAAATCTATTATCTTAATTTCCTGTAGGACTGTGGTTGAAGTCCTCCATCCACCAATGTGGCTGCACTCTCCTTTCTCCATTTCTTTTGTGGTGCCATTGAAGTTTCAGGGGCACTATTTCAGATACAGTCACAGTCCGTGTAATTTTTGAGTCAGGATACATGAGAGACTTCCTTACTGAATCTCAATCATTCATCTTCAATGCCTACTCCAACACCTTAGCTGCTTTCAAAGGGGGTGCTATACTTGGTGTTATTTGATCATTTTCTCGGCTAACTTCAAAATTATTGACACCCTATAAATTTCTTTGAAATATTCTTTGAAAAACTTTAAACTGACTTACAAAGGAAGATTACAAGTACCTTTCACTGGGGTTCTTTTTTTTTAATCCACTCAGTTTTAATTTGGTTATGTCTTTGGGTTTTTTTTTTCAATTTATTATTTATTTACTTTTAACATTCTTTTCTTTTTAAATTTTGAGTTCCAAATTCTCTCCCTCTGTCCCAAAACCTACCCTACCCACTAAGAAGGCAACCAATATGATATCAATTGTACATGCAAAATCATGCAAAATGCATTTATATATTAGCCATATTGAAAAGAAAGCAATAAAAATGGAGAGAAAATATACTTTAGTTTGCATTCAGAATTCATTAGTTCTCTCTGGAGGTGGATAACATTTTCTCATCATGAGTCTTGGAATTGTCTCCGATCATTGTATTGATCAGAGTAGCCAAGTCTTTCACAGTTGATCATCTATTACAACATTGTTATTATTGTCTTGCCATGTATTTTTTTTTCTGAATCCACCCCTCTCATTATTTCCCACAACACAAGATAGCATGCCACAACTTATTGTCCTTCCTTGACTGATGAGCATCAACTCTATTTCTAATCCTTTGCCACCTCAGAAAGCTCTACTATGAATATTTTGTACATATAGGTCATTTTCTTTTTTCCTTGATACCTTTGGTGTAGAGACTTAGTGCTGGTATTTCTGGGTCAAAGGATATGGATAGTTTTATAGCCCTTTGGGCATAGTTCCAAATTGTTCTACAGAATTGTTGGACTACATTACAAGTACAATAGTGTACTTTCCCCCCATTCACTTCAGCATTTATCATTTCTGCAAGCTCTGAGGTGATACCTCAGAATTCTTTTAATTTGCTTTTCAATAGTGATTAAGAGCATTTTTTTCATATAACTAGAGGTAGTCTAGATTTCTTCCTCTGGAAACCCTTTGTTCATATCCTTTAACCATTTATCAATTGGAGAATGGCACTATACAGTTCCCTACATATCTGAGAAATGAGGCCTTTATTAGAGAAACTTTGCATAAATTTTTTAAATATGTTACTTCATTGGCTATGGTACCTTTCAGCATAATGTAGTTTCCCTGACTACCTCTTCTAATCAGGTCTATTTTTGCATTTACTTCATCTGAGATCAGGATTTCTTCCCCTGCCTTTTTTTACTTTTGTTAAAGCATGTTAAATTCTGCTCCAGTCCTTTATTTTAACCCTGTGTGTGTGTGTTTCTATTTCAAATGTGTCTCTTATAAATAACATATTGTTGGATTTGGGTTTCAATTCATTCTGCTGTCCACTTCCACTTTATGGGTGGGCTCATCACACAAAATTCAGAATTATGATACTGTGTATTTCTCTCCATCCTATTTTCTTCTATTTATTCTCCTCTCTCTCTTTTTATCCTGTCCATCCTCTAAAATCTGTTTTGTTTTCCATGTAGGGTAAAATAGATATCTATATATAATTGAGTGTATGGATATATTCTTCCCACTTTGAACCAACTCCAATGAGAGTGAGGTTCAGGTATTACCCACCATCTCCCCCTATTTTCCTCTCCACTGTAAAAGCCCTTCCTTGCACATGTCTTCTATGTGAGAAAATTTTCCCCATTCTACCTCTCCCTTCCCCCTTCTCCCAGTGCATCCCTCTTCCTTATCTCTACATTTTTTTAGATAATCCCAATATAATTGACTCATACTCATATCCTCTATGTAGACTCCTTCCACAAAAATGATAAAGTTCTTAGAAATTACATATGTCATCTTCCCATATAGGATTGTAAACAGAATAACTTTTTTGAATGCTTTATGATTATTCTTTCATGTTTACCTTTTACACTTCTCTTGAGTCTTGTGTTTGAATGTCAAATTTTCTATTTCACTCTGGCCTTTTTATCAGGAATGCTTGAAAGTCCCCTAATTCATTAAATTTCCATTTTCTCCTGAAGGATTATGGTCAGTTTTGCTGGGTAGGTTTTTCTTGGTTGTAATCCTAGTTCCTTTTTCTCCCAGAATATCATATTACAAGCCCTCCGCTTCTTTAATGTGGAAGCCACTAAATTGTATGTGATCCTGACTAAGATCCCAGGATATTTGAATTTTTTCTTTCTGGCTGCTTACAATATTTTTTCTTCTGATAAATGGCTCTAGAATTTGACTATAATATTCTTGGAAGTTTTCATTTTGGGGTCTCTTTCAGGAGGTGACCAAGGAATTCTTTCAATTTCTATTTAGATCCTCTGGATCTAAGACATCAGGTTAGTTTTCCTTGATACTTTCTTGAAATATGATGCCTAAGCTCTTTCTTTAATCATGGCTTTCAGATAGTCCAATAATTCATTAAATTATCTCTCCTTGATTTATTTTCCAGATCAGTTACTTTTTTATGAGATATTTCACATTTTCTTCTATTTTTCATTCTTTTGACTTAGTCTTATTGCTACTTGATTCTTATGTTATGATTAGTTTCCACTTGCCCAAGTCTAATTTTTACAGAATTATTTACTTCAATGATATTTTGTACCTTTTTTGTCCATTTAGCCAATTCTACTTTTTAAGGAGTTCTTTTCTTCAGTAAATTTTTGTGCCTCTTTTATCATTTAATTAATTCTGTTTTTTAAGGTATCCTTTTTTCAGTATTTTTTTTTGTTCCTTTTTTGCCAAGCTACTAATTCTCTTTTCATAATTCTCTTGCATCACTCTCAGTTCTTTTCCCAATTTTTCCTCTACCAATCTAATCTCATTCTTTAACTTTCTAGGAATTCTTGCTGGGCTTTTGTTCAATTAGTATTTTTCTTTGAGGCCTGGTTTGTAGTTATTTTCTCAGTACTGTATTCTATTGAGTTTATGTCTTGGTCTTCCTTACCAAGGAAGTTTTTTTATGGTCAAGTTTATGTCTTGGTCTTCCTTTTATGGTCAAGTTCTTTTTTTTGTTGTTCACTCATTTTTCTTGACTTTGAACTTTTTATTAAAGTTGGACTCTGCTCACCTGGGGGTGGTAAAGCTCTTTCCCAGTTTCAGGATTTTTCTTGCTGCTATTGCCAGAGCTAGTTCTGAGGGCTTTGCAAGTTTTCAGTGCTTCCAAGGTGGTGTGATGTGGGGAGAGGTGTAGTCACTGCTCTTCTGGTCTGCATTCTGGTGTTTACCCAGGAAGAGTCCCTGCTCTTCTGCAGCCATAAGAGCTAACACTACTCTCAGCTTGGAACTGAGACCAGGTCCCCCATTCTTCCTCTCTTGCTTCTCCTCCCTTTGGAATTATGATTAAGGACCCTATTCCCTTATGGCAGACCAAAAGTGCTCCTCTCTGCCCTGGAACTGAGTATAGGCAGTAGAGCTGCCAATCAGAATCAGCCACACCTTCTGCCAGCAAACAGTCCCCTGTAATCTCTTTCTGACAAGGTGTCCCATGCTCTTACCATCCCTGAACTGAGAGCTCCTGAAGCTGCTGCTGCTGCTGCTGCCACTGCTGTAGCCACCTCCTGGTGTTCTTTTAAAGGTGGATCAATTTTCATGTCTCCCCTGAGTGTATTTCAGAGTATGATCATAGAATAATAGATTTATAGCTAGAAGGAACCTAAAAGGTCATCTAATCCAAACTCTTCATTTTTACAGATAAGAAAACTGAGGTTCAAAGGAGTTGTGATTGGAGTGAGGCTATAAAATTAGTAAATGTTAAGATCTAAGCTCAGATCCTCAAAATCCAACACTCCACTGAGTCCAGGAAAATTGGTTGTTATCCCCTAAGCCTTGCTTTCATTATTTTTTTAATGTGTACTTCTTAATGATATAATTTTAAGAATATATTTAGTTGAAATTTCTTTTCTATGTTTTCTTTACATTTAATTTTTTAATAAATATCCTTGGGGCAGCTAGGTGGCACAGTGAGTAAGAGTGCCGGCCTCGGAGTTAGGATGACCCGGGATCAAATCCGGCCTCAGAAAATGAGCACCCACACATAAATAATGACTAGTCGTGTAACCTTGAGCAAGTTATTTAACCCCAATTGCTTTAATAAATAGATAGATAGATAGATAGATAGATATCCTCAGTCCAAAAAAGAGAGTCAAACATTTAAATAAACTCAAAGTAACTCCATTTAGACTAAAACTTATGAAAAATTTTGAGCTTAATTCTTAATTCTCCTCACTCAACCCTCATATTGAATAAATGATTAAATTTTTTTATTCTACCCCCACAATATCTTTCCCATTAATCCCTACCTCTACTCCCATCTCCACTTGCAGTAACTTCCAAATTGGTCTACAATTGCCTCCAATTTTTCCTTCTCCAAAATTTCATTTACACAGAAGCCAGATGGGTATTCTTAAAACAACAAACCTATGGCCTTGTGTTACAGGATCAATATCTACCCAGGTTTCCCAAGCTCTCCCTCCAATGTAGACTAGATTAATTCTTTCCCTAAAAGTCAAGGAAACTATCCCTAAAATATGCCTGGCCTAGGGAGCTAAGTCTCTAGCTGCCTAGCTGTTGACATAACTTCCTGTTGGTCTCAGATCATGTTGTTATGACTTCCTAACCACTTAATGGAAAAAATAAAAGCCTTCCCTTGCAAAGTTAGGCTCTTCAAATTTGAAATAACAAGACTGTTAGCTATTCATCACGCCCTGCCCTGCTGATATGACACATTTCTATATGGAGATGACGGGAAACTCTACCAGAGTGAAGCCTGTATCCTTGTTAAGTATCCTTTCTATGTCATAGCTCAGTATTTCCCCTTTCGTTAATTATTAGCTACAAGAGTTTAATTTCATTCCAGGTGACCATTCTGAGTCAGGCCTAGCCCATAAACAGCGTGTCTCTTCCTTATACACATTTTCCAATTGTTCCCTATTGCTTTGAAGATAAACTAGAAATTCTTAGACTGGCATTTAAAGCCTTTCACAGTCTGGCCCCTATCTACTTTTCTAGTTTTATCTCATATTAGTTACTTTCCCACATTTTCCTCTCCAGTCAAAATGACCCGATAGAGTTTCCTCATATACAATATATTTCATCCTCTGTCTCCATGTATTTGCAACAGTAGTCCTTCAGACCTAGGATGAATTCTCTCCTCATTTTCTTCTCCCACTTTATAAATCCCTAGACCCTTCAAAATACAGATCAAGGCCACTTCCTATACAAGGCTATTTCTGATTACTCCAATTACAGCATTCTCTCCTTCTTGATATTACTTTATATATATTTTACATTCACATGTACATATATATCTTCATTCCCCACACCCTGATTCCTGTAACATGAAAGTTGAGACCTGATTTTTGTTTTGCCTATATATATTTAGTGCCTACTGTAGTACATGGTTCAGTACTTGCTCAATAAATTTTCGTTAAACAGAACTGAATGAACTGATAACTAGACAGGGCACATCTTTTTCATGGTGTAGACTTGCACAGAGTAATTTTATAGCTCTCTCTGAGGTATATAATATTGAATCTCATTGAGAAATATCAAACCAGAAAAGCCAAACCTTGGCTATATTCTATCATGGACCTGAACCTCATAAATTCATTTTGACTGTAGACCTGCTGTCTAAGCCCAATCTTATAAGCCAGGGCCATGATGAACTAAAATTGTTCAGCTCAACCTTCTCTCTTTTTTCAGTTATTTTTATTCCATCCAAAACAATTTAACAAGAATTTATTAAGTTCCCATGATGTACTAGGCACTGAGCTAGGCTTTAGGAATGCAAAAATAAAATTAAAACTATTCCCTGCCTTCAAGGAGCTTACATTCAACTGGGAAGGTATAATATTTAAACCTCTAAGTAAATACATGATAACTTGAAGGAGAGTACCAATAACTAAGGATATGTAAGAGATAGCACCTGATCTGATCTTTGAAGAAAACTAAGGTTTCTGGGAGATGGGGATAAGGCATGGTGAATAAAAGAAGATAAAGGAGCCACTTCCAGAGCTAAACATGTATCTATATTGAGTATCCTTTTTAAAGGCATGGACACAGGAGATGAGGATAAGAGTTCCCACCTAAGTTTCCTACTACTTCTACTACAACAACCAGTACCTTCTTAGTGAAAATTAGATTCAGATTAGCAGGTTCTCTCATGAGTTCCTCTGTCTTTGAAGAAAGGTAGAATGACTTTGAAATTCCAGGAAATTTTCCTTATGTTGAAACTAAATGCAAAGCATAACTTGAACTCTTCAATGTATTGAGTTGATTTGCAGATACCTGTGTACCCATGATATGTTGAACTTGGGATAGAAAGATGTCTGCTGATTCTTTTCCACTGACATTTTAAAATTTTTTTTTAGAAAAAGAGGAATTATTCCAGAGTGTTTTGACACAGGTTGCTGAGCAGTTTTCAAGGTAAAATGCTTTCAAATGAATATATATATATACATATGTGTGTGTGTGTGTGTGTGTGTGACAGATTTTATGTCTGTTATTCATGGATCAGCCTAGCTAAGATTGAGAGACACTCGGGTGATGAAACTCACAGCAATTCTGAAAGACCATCTAAGTCATATACAAGCTGCAATGTGTGTCAGTGGTAAGAGCAGACACAATGACATAATGAAAGATCAGAGACATATATGCATGATATATGGTATGATAAGATATGATGTATTCTGGGGCAGCTAGGTGGCGCAGTGAGTAGAGCGTCAGCCCTGGAGTCAGAAGAACCTGAGTTCGGATCTGACCTCAGACACGTAACGCACATACAAACAAAAACTTAGCCGTGTGACCTTGGGCAAGTTACTTAACCCCAATTGCCCTCCAAAAATGCAAACAAAACAAAACAAAACAAAACACATTTCCAAGTTAGTCATGTTGTAAAAGAAAACACGGGCAAAAAAAAAAAAAAGATATGATGTATTCTTAGAGAAATAAATGCCAAAAAGTGGTGGGGGTGGGAGAGGGGAAGGAAGAGGCAAAATTAAGGGAGATGGTTCTTTTTTTTTCTTTAAAAAAAAAGGGCAAAACCTAAAGTTTTGCTGTTATATTATCATTGAGGCCCCTACTATTACATGAAATACCATGTAACAGGATCACTCCTTTATTTTAACAATTAGCCTCCCTTGATTATATTGAAGATAGATTTCTCTTAACCCAAATTATACTTTATTTAGAACAGTGCTATAAAGTTTCCAGTATATTGATGATGCTTGTTGCAAATTCTCTTCCAGAATAGCTGGATGACTATGGAAGAAAGCATGTGTGAAGTTTTTAAAAATGATAATTTGCTTGCACTTTTTTAAATGTCGCTTTAGTAAGTTCCCAAAGAGAATCTAGAATTTTTTGTTCAATCTGAGGGGTCTGACATTGATCTTGAATTTAGTACTTTCACCATTCCAAATAGGGAATGATAATAGATCCCTATTATTAGAGATCAAATAGCCTAGTTCCAACAAAGCATAGCATACAATTATTATGATTCAAAAGAGAAAGCAATATAAATTTAACGTTTTTTTCTGCAATTACATGTAAAAACAACTTTAACATTCTTTTGTCAAGTTTTGAGTTCCAAATTCTTTTCTTCCCTCCTCCCCGCCATTGAGAAGGCAAGCAATTTTACATAGGTTATACATGTGTAGCCATGCAAAATACATTTCCATGTAAGTCATGCTGCAAAAGAAAACACAGGGGAAAAAAAGGAACAAGAAAAATAAAGGAAGTAAAGAAAAAGTATCTTTGATCTGCATTCAGACTCCACCAGTTCTTTCTCTGGAGATGGGCAGCATCTTTCATCATAAGTCTTTCAGAATTGTCTTGGATCATTACATTGCTGAGCATAGCTAAGTTTTTCATAGTATATCGTCATACGGTATTGCTGTTACTGTGCACCATGTTCTCCTAGTTCTGCTTATTTCACTGAGAAAATAATATAAATACATAAATTATATTTTTATGAATTCGGAAATTCTTATCTGATTGGGATAGTTTTCTGTAATAGTCCTATAAGTTTAGAAAGAATGTTTCTGTTTGTGTGTCCAGAATGATTTAGATTGCCCATGTTTTATCTACCATACATAATGATTTCTATTCCTGTACATAATGATGTCTATTTCCACTAGCTCCGTGTTCTTTAAAAAGTATTTGTCTGTTGCCCAAAAGATATCAAAAGCAAGTGAAAATACTATATATGGCAGATCTATGCCTTAATGTTTTTAATGGACTTTTCTTTTTTCATTCTTAGAGCTTTCAAAATCAATGAACTGAAAACTGAAGTTACTAATCACTTGGCAATGCTGGAGAAACGATTTGAATGTAAGTTCCACCCATGCTATTAAAATGAACAGTATAGCACAAAGTAGAAGTTAATATTCTCTGAGTTTGAGTAAGGGGTAGGTGTTGATCATACCTTTCTTACTGAAATGTTTTACAAAAATATACCTTTTCATTTCAATAAATATCTCAAGGCATAATACACATTATGGTTGTATACATATAGGCTGTTTATTAATCATAGTGGATATAAATCCATATTTTAAATAATCTTGATAATTTTGAATTTTGGCCACCTTGTCAGACCTACTTAGATCATCACTATTTTTATGCAGTAGTGACTAACAGGTTATATTAGGAGTCAGAGAAATTTAAGCTCTTGTCATCTTATTTCTTGTTCTTACATTATTAATGTGGGGCCACCCTCGGTACCTTCTTCCCCCAACTTAAATTGGTGGATTGCATTCCCAGGGGAAATATCCCTAATTGAATTACTTAATGAATCTGCTTTATGAGATTTATTATGGTTTATTATTATTTAATTATATTATTTATTTACATAATAAATATAATACTATTTATTATATATTATTATGATCGATGATTATGAATATACTTTATGAGCATGAACCAGGACATTCATCTTTAATATTCAAGTAATTGATACAAGTATCTCAAATCAAAGGAATTTATCAAAATGGCATAGCAAAGCAGTAGTAACAAAACATTTCCCTCATGAGTCTGGAGCGTACATTCCCAGATATACACAAAGCATCAAGGGGAAGAGTGGGCTATTACTCACAGTGGACAATTAAAGCAAATTTACCATTACTTAGGCTTATTAAAGGTGATGGCACCCTAATAAGACACACAATAGTGCACTCAACTAAACTTTATTGATTATTCAATAATACAAACTCAAACACACTATGAACAAACCACCAACCTCATTCATAAATAAGCATGTTTCATACCACTACTCATGACAAGGTTCCCTCTTTGCCTAACCCAATGGCTGTGTATCTCCCTTCAAGATGACAGTCTCTGTCAGCAGGTTGAGTAAAAATGAGGTACACAGATTTCCACCTTTGGAGAACATAAGAGTTTGTCTTAGTTACAACCCAGGAGCAAATGAGGGCTGGGGCTTCTGGTGGATTTTTATGATTCTGGCTAGGAGAATTTACAAATTAAATCTACTGTCTGACTGGTGATTAATAACCTAAGCTTATAATTAAAGGAAACTATCAATCAATCAACCAAAACTAACATCATTTGTAAGTATCAGTTGTTTACTGGATTTGAGACACAAACACATTATTATTAGATATTTATAAAACCTGGGGAACATATGTCTTTTGTGTCTGTTTACTAAATCTGGGGGGCATACATGTCGGAAAACCTCTGAAATTGTTAACATTACCATACCTCAGGGAGGGCAATCACTGTTTCTATGGTCACTGATTATTATTTAAAATCTCATTAATAAAATGTCATAATAATATAGATGAATATTAGTTTGGAATTATTTCCAGGAATTCCAATTTCTCATTCCCAATTCTTGAATATTAATATCTGTTAAGAATTTATAAAATATGCTGCAGTAAAATTTGTCTCCATCAGGGGCAGCTATGTGGTGCAGTGAATAGAGCACAGACCCTGGAGTTAGGAGGATCTGAGTTCAAATCCATTCTCAGACACTTGACACTTAACTAGCTCTGTGACCTTGGGCAACTCAACCCCAATTACCTTGCCTCCTCCAAAAAAAATTTTTTTGGCTCCTTTAGTAATGTTTTGTCTTTTATTATCTGAAAATAATTAAAGATCATGCTGCAATTTAAAATTCATTTACAGGTACAGGATGTGCCTTCTCCTAGGTCTGTTATTTAATTGGCTCTCTCAGAACCTAAGCATTGATGACCTAGCTTGTTGGCAATGGGACAGAGTAGCATAGGTTGGGTTGTTTTTTTTTTGTTTGTTTGTTTTTTTATTTAGGTATTATTTCTTTCCTTAGTTTCATCTTATTTCTATCCAAGATGCCGTGGACCAAATACCCAAGTGTTCAATTTCTTTCCTGTATTCATTTCCCTCTGATCTATACTTTTCACTGTCCCCCTATCCTTTTCTTCCTTAATTTACCAATATGATCCACCTTCTTCCACTTTACCTCATCTGATTTCCTTTATATAAGCTATAGCATGCCCAGGGGCAACTAGGTGGTTCAGTGGATAGAGTGTCAGGCCTGAGTCAGGAAGATTCATCCTCCTGAGTTCCAATCTGGTCTCAGATACTTACTAACTGTGTGAACCTGAGCAAATCATTTAACCCTGTTTGCTTCAGTTTCTTTATCTGTAAAATGAGCTGGAGAATGAAATGGTAAAACACTCCAGTATCTTTTGCCAAGAAAAATTCAAACGGGATTACAGAGTCAAACACAACTGAAAAATGACTCAACAACAAAAAATAACACGCCTAACCTAAAATATTCACGTTGGCCTTATCTAGATCCTCCAATAATGCATTTCCCCATACCTCACTTTTACTTTCCAATTACCATTCTTCTATTTAAGTGATCATATGACTAATCCATTAGTGTTACTGACCAAGAGTCAATATGAATCACATCATTATCCAAGTTCTTCTTTGTAGTTCTCACGACTATGTAACCTGATACCCAAAGCCTATTGATATGGGAATCTCTCCTCATTAGTGGAGATCTATGCCCTACACCTGTATTTTGGTTTGTTTGTTTTTTCTAGAGAACCTGGGCTAAATATTTATTCAGCACAACTGGTATAAACAACTTCCACTTAAGCACTGACTGAGCAGTGGCTATTCCAATCATTGGGGGTGAATCTAGACCCTGGGTGGGAAACTTGTGGCCTCAAGGTCATATGTGGCCCTGTAGGTCCTCAAGCATAGCCCTCTGACTGAATCCAAATTTCACAGAATAATTCTTCTTAACAAAAGGATTTGTTCTGTAAAACTTGGACTCAGTCAAAAGGTTGCACCCAAGGACATAGACGGCCACAGGTTCCCCACCCCTGTTTTAGACCATGCTAATATAGAAATCAGTATTTGCAGTGTTGGTGGCACACCTTGGATCAAATCGGCTATTTCCATAATGATATGATATACTGACAGGACCATCTTTTCCATAAAACATATCTAAACTGAGGACTAAGCATTTTCTTACTCCAAAATCCTAACATCATACCTGGAATATGCTTTTTCCAGGAAATGAACAATTCAACTAGTCTCAAAATGCCCTTCATTTGAAGTTTTCAAGGATAAGATCTTTTTGTTTTTCCAAATAATTTTGTTATTATTTTGTCCTTTTTGGAAGTATCCCTTGAATAATTTGATTGGTTTAGTATTAAAAATATAAGTTAATTTTGGTAATATTGTCATTTTTATCATAGTCACACAGCCTAGCCATGAACACTGAATATTCCTCCAGCTATTTAAGTTCTTTATTTCCTTAAGGAGCACTTTGTAATAAAATTGTACGTAAGTTGTTTGTATGCTTGGATAGATAGATCCTAAGATATTTTATACATTTTGTAGCTGTTGAGAATGGGAGTTCCCTTTTTATTATTGCTCCTTGTGTTTTACTATAATTTTATAGAAGTATTGTTGATTTTTTGAACATTTATTTCATAGCCTGCAACTTTGCTAAAGATTTTGACTCAATTAGCATCTTTGCTGATTCACTAGGTTTTTCCAAGTATATCATCATGTCTTCAGCAAACAGGGATAGTTTTATCTCCTCTTTACCTATGTTTACACCTTTAATGTCTTTCTCTTGTTTTATTGCTATTGCTAGCATTTCCAGAAACATATAAAATAATAGTGGAAGAAGTGGGCATTTTTGCTTCACTCCTATATATATTGGGAAAAGTTCTAAGTCAGCGGTGGGAAACCTGTAGCCTCAAGGCCACATGTGGCCCTTTAGGTCCTCAAGAACAGCCCTTTGACCAAATATAAACTGCACAAAAGAAATTCCCTTGATAAAATGATTTGTTCTGTAAAATTTGGACTTAGTCAAAAGGCTGCACCTGAGGACCTAGAAGGCTACATGTAGCCTCAAGGTCAAAGGTTCCCTACCCCTGTTCTAGGGCATCCCATTGCATATATAATGATTGCTTTTTGTTTTAGAGAGAAGGTTTTTGTGATTTTTTTTTTAAAAAGGTCCTCACATGCCTGTAGGGTTTTTAGCAGAAGAGGTGTTAGCACATTGCAAAAGCCTTTTCTGCATCTGTTGAGTTGATCATGTGGTTTGGAATGTTTTGGTCTGCAATGCAATTAATTATGTTAATTGTTTTTCTGATACTGAATATAAACCCTGGTATAAACCCTTTTTGGTCACAATGAACAATTTCTCAGAAAAATACTACACAGTCTCTTTGAAAGGATTTTGTTTACATTTTTAAAACTCAGTATTCACTAATGATATTGGCTTATACTTTTCTTTCCATGTCATATCTTTTCCTGCTTTAGGTATTAGGACTATATTTGTCTCATAAAAGGATGCTGGTAGAGTGACTTCTTTTTCAATTTTTGAGAATAATTTGTTAAGTATGGTACTAATTGTTCCTTAAAAGTTTGGTGGATTTCTCCAATTAATCCATCAAGACTAGGAGCTTTTTTCTTTAGTACTTCCTTCACAACTAGATCTATTTTCTTTTCTGAGATTGGGTTATTTAAGATCTCTAACTGGTCTTCTAATAGTTTAGGTATTCATATTTTTTATTTTTATTTTTAACATTCCTTTTTTTAAATTTTGAGTTCCAAATTCTCTTTCCCTCCTGTGCTTCTCCCAACTGCTGAGCAAGTAAGCCACATGATATCAATTGTACACATAAAGTCATGCAAAATATATTTCCATATTAGCCATGTTTTTTATAAAGGAAGAAACATAAAGAAAGTGGGAAAAAGTATGCTTCAATATGCACTCCAAGTTCATCAGATCTCCCTCTGGAAGTGGAAAACATTTTTCATCATGGCTTCTTAAGAACTGTCTTACATAGGGTGGTTAGGTGGCACAGTGAATAGAGCACCAGCTCTGGAGTCAGGAGGTCCTGAGTTCAAATTCGACCTCAGACACTTACCACAAGCTGTGTGATCTTGGGAAAGTCACTTAACCCCAAATGCACTGCCTTCCCCCCTCCAAAAAGCAAAACCAAAATTATCTTAGATCAGAGTAGCTAAGTCTTTCACAGTTGATCATCATACAATATTGCAGTTACTGTGCACAATATTCTCCTGGTTCTGCTTACTTAACTTTGCATCAGTTCCTATAAGTCTTCCCAGGTTTTTCTGAGACCATCCTGCTGATAATTTCTTATACCACAATAGTATTTCATCAAAATTGTATAATACAACTTTGCCACCACAAAAGAAATGATATTCTAAATATTTTTGTACATATAGGTTCTTTTCCCTTTTCTTTGATCTCTTTGGGATACAAAGCTAGTCGTAGTATTGCTGGGTCAAAGGTTATGCACAGTTACTTCTCCAACAAGATATATTTTTCCATATCCCCTCCAGCATTTCTCATTTTCCTCTTCTGGAGTGTTAGCTAATCTAATAGGTGTGAGTTGTTTTAATTTGCATTTCTTTAATCAATAGTCATTTGGAGCATTTTTTCCATGTGTCTATTGATAGTTTTGATTTTTTTCTTCTGAAAATTGCCCATTCATATCTACCGACCATTTAGCAATTGGGGTATGGCTCCTCTTTTTATAGATTTGGCTCAGTTTCCTAAATGTTTGAGAAATAAGGCCTTTATCAGAGAAACATGCTGTAAAACTTTTTCCCCAGTTTTCTGATTTCCCTCTAATATCGGCTGCATTTGTTTGTTTGTGCAAAACCTTTCTTTTATTTTCACGCAATCAAAAATGCTCATTTTGTTTCCTGTGATCCTCTATGTCTCTTGTTCTTTTCACCAAAGCTTGGATCTTTAGGTTGAACAAACATTAAATTACTATGGTCATTTACTACTCTGTAATATGTATCTAAATGCTATTTCTTATCCAGTACCAATTATTTTCATAATTATTGCTGTGTAATATAGTCTGAAATCTGATACCTCTAGGCTGCCTTCTTTCACATTTTTTCATTGATTTCTTTTATATTCTTGACCTTTTGTTCTTCCAGATGAATTTTACGATTATTTTTTCTAGCTCTATAAAATAATTCTTTGGTATTTTGATGGGTATGATACGAAAAAGTAAACTAGTTTAGGTAGAATTGTCACTTTTGTTATATTGGCTCAGCCTACCCATGAGCAATGAATATTTTTCAAATTGCTTAGCTCTATCCTTGTGTTAAAAGTGTTTTGTAATTGTTTTCATATAGTTCCAGGGTTTGTCTTGGCAAGTAGATTTCCAAGCATTTTGTATTGTCTGCAATTATTTTAAATAGAATTCCTCTTCCTGCTAGGGTTTTTGTTTTGTTTTATTTTTGTAATAGATAAAAATATAGAAGATTCATATGGATTTATTTTATATCCTACAACTTTATAGAAGTTGTTGATTGTTTCAATTAGTTTTTAGTTGATTCTCTAGGGTTCTCTAAGTACACCATCATAACATCAGCAAAGAGTAATAGTTTCATGTCCTTATTTGTCTATTCATATTCCTTAAATTTCTTTTTCTGTCATTGCTATAGCTAGCATTTCTAGCACAATATTGAATAATAGTGATGACAGGGACTTCCATGCTTCACTTTTGATCTTATTGGGAAGGCTCTTAGCTTATCCTCATTACAGATAATATTTGCTCTTAGATTTAGATAGATATACTTAGTCATTTTAAGAAAGGCTACATTAATTCCTATGCTTTCTGGTATTTTAATAGAAAAATACACTGTATTTTGTATTTTGTCAAATATGTTTTCTGCATCTACTGATATAATTGTATGATTTTTGGTGCTTCTGTTATTGATATAGTTATGCTATTTTTAAAGGTATTCTTGTATTTCTTCTGTCTTCTTGGTTTTGTTAACATGTTTTAATTATTCTTATTTATTTCTTTTGGTTTTGTTGGGATTTCACCTTGCTCATTTACTATTTTATGGATTTGATTTTTCTGCTTTCTTTTTTAAAATCAAAATAGCTAAAGGTTTTCAATTTTACCAATCCTTTCAAAGAACTAGTTTTTACTTTTATTTACTTTTATTTTATTTTTTGCTTCTAATTTATCCCTTTCCCAATATTTGTTTGTTTATTTTTTGTTTTTCTAATTTTTAAATATATATCCCCTTCATTAATCCTCTCTTTTTCTATTTTGTTAATGTATATTTGTAGGGATATGATTTTTCCTCTGAGGACTGCTTTAGCTGCATCCCAGAAATTTTGGTATGTTGTTTCATCATTATAATTTTCTTTCATATAGTTATTAATTGTGTCTATGATTTGTTCCTTGACTCACTCATTATTTAGGATTTCATCATTATCTATACATTTGGGTCTTTGTCTTTTATTTGTAGTTTCTGAACCAATGATTATTTTTATTATGTAATGGTCTATAAAGGATTTGTTAACAATTTCTGCCTTTTTAGGGGTTTTTTGGCAATATTTCTATGTTCTAGTACATTGTGAACTTTTATTGCTGAGAAATATGTATATGCTTTTGTAGTCCCATTTAGAAGACACCATAGGTCTTTCAACTCTAGCTTTTCTAGCAATTTGCTCATTTCCATATTTTCCCTTTTGTATATCTTTCTGTTAAACTTATTTAAAACTGAGGGAGGGATATTGAAGTCTCCTATCATTATTGTGTTACTATTTATATCTTCTTGAATCTCAAATAATATTTCCTTTATGAATGTGGACGCTAAAGCATTTAAAGAATACAGATATGTTATTGATATTAATTTACTGTCTATGGTTCCTTTCAGCATAATGTAGTTTCCTTGTTCTTCCCTATTTCTTCTTTGAATATTTGGTTTTGCTTTGTCAGACAGCATGGTTGTACTTTCTGCTTTTTTGGATTTGCTTCATGTATGATAACTTTTTTTTCCAAACTCTCAGTTTTATTTTGTGCATATCTTTGTTTTTAAATGTTTCTCTTCTAAGCAAGACATTGTAAGATTTTCTATTCTTATGCAATCTATTGCTTTTTTTCATTTTATTGGATTGTCTACTCCTTTCACATTTAAAGTTATGAGATTTTAGGTTTATATTCTCCTCCATCTGTTTCTAATATTAGGCTTTTTAAGTTGTGTTTTTTCTCCTTCTTGTGCTATAAAATCAGCAGTGTGTTCCTTTAGTTACTTTACTTTAATCTTTTTAAAGTAGTCTTAATCCCACTGGTTCTCTTTCCCTCATCCCTTAATCTTCTCTTGTTTGTTGCTCCTTTTCCTTTAGGGTTTTGTTATGAGTTCTTTATTCTCTTCTGCTTTTATCTGATCACATAATTCTTCCCCCTTTTATTCCCTCTCAATTAGTCAAGTAAATTCTTCTTTCTCCTCCTTCTCTTCAATGAGCCTTGTTCATTGATTTTTAAATTTCATTTTTATGCCCCTTTTCAAAAGGGATTTCTCTTCCTTACTCTCTTCATTATCTATTCTCTCCTTTCTTCTATAGACCCTCATTTTTTTCTCCTATAAACTCTCATGACCCCTATAATCATCTAGTCTCTCTCTATTTCTTGAATTCTTTATTCAATCAAAATTTCCAAGGTATTCATTCTAGGCAGTTTCTGCCACTGCTTTGTAGAATTTACCCCCATGGATTCCTCTTTTCCATTGTGTCTTGCTCTGAGAACAGTACTGATCATTTCAAGTGTCAGAGAAGATACTTCCCTACATATGGGCCCCTCTCCTACTATGTACCTGATTATGTAGCCCGCCATTAATCTGCACCTTTCCCTAGTTAACTTTTTCCCCCTTTTGTCTCGAAATCTACCCCCTGTGTTCATGCCTTCCCTCTTGCACAGATTGCAAATGCCCCCAGAATTTCCAACTTTCATCTCCCAAGATAGAATAAATGGCCTTTCCAAGTACCAAATCACACCCAGTGCAAGGCCCCCATATTTCATCACAGATCTTTCTTCGCTCACAGAAGAATTCATCAGTGGAATCCCGTTCCACCGAAAAAGCAAGACTGTCTTTTCCCCCCCTCTTTTCAGTCCTCTTCCCCTGTTCCTCACCCACTTCCCTATGGGCTCTTCTCTTATTAAGTCCACAAGAATTACCTTCCCCTCACTGATAGCCCTTGATTTGACTTATACACATGACAGACTCTCCTCCATTCCCTCCCCCATCTTCCCTCTTTCTTTCATCTTCTCTTTTTGTAATGTTTCCCAACCAAAAAAAAAAAAATCAAAACCACATTGATTCACCTGTGTACAGAGTAGAATGGGTTCTGTCCATAATGGCCAAGGTCCACCTCTTCACTGTTACCTCTACCTGACTTCCACCTCCACTCCTGCATTTTTGTGTACATTTGAAAGAAGCCTCTTTGCTGTAATTCTGTTGCTGTTTCTATTTTTGTCCTTGGCTGTTACATGTATTCACTCTTCCTGCATTTCTGATGTAAAGGCTTTCTTTGTCCTATTGAATTCTTTTAGGGGACCTATGATCCTTACGTTGTCTCTACACATCCTGTCTTTGAGATCAATATATTTTGCTTGCACAGTGGATATATTTTCTTTTACTGTTACTGGGTTTTTTGCTTCTCTTCTTCCAGATTGTCCTTCACTTTTTTGCATTTTCATTTCCAATTTATTGTGCTCTATTTTGATTTTTTTAATTTGCCATTACAGATCCCAGTTTTTCTATTCTGCCCATTAGCTCTGTTCTCATTATTTTCATTTCTCTTATGAACCACTCAGGAACAGATGTTGTGGTTCTGGGTTCTCAAATTCCACAGGGACCTCTGTTTCATCAAGTGTTGAATCATTTCCCTTTGTTTTTAGTATTTATTCATAGGTGCCTGAACTTGTTTACTAGGTCTGAAGGTCATATTTCTTTCTGCTGTTAATGATTTTCCTGTTGGTTTATCTGCTTATATTCAAGATCTTTGAGTTTTCTTCTTCTTGAGATCTTTGATAATTTCAGTCTTTTTTCCCCTTAATTTACCCTATTGTTCATTTCCTTGGTGGGGCTAAATCTCAAAGCATTTCAGCTTCCTCCCATGCTGGGCAATTCATGGTATATCAGCCTAGGTCTCTGCTTCAAGTGATTTTTTTGGAGTGCCCCAAACTGGCCACAGCTGAATGCTGAGTACTTTCCCTCAGGCTTAATGGAATGGTGCATAGCTCCCATATATATCGTGTTCTGTCCCACTGCCTCTTTTCTTCAGTTCTCTGAATTGTCAGTGTCACTTCAGAGAGTAGCTATGCAGGGGCTATGGAACTGATTTGTAGAGTTTGAGTTTCTGAGGCTCTGGAAAGATATGATGTGGTGCTGAGCTCTATTTTGAGCCCAGGTTTATGGCCTCCACCTTTCCTTCTTTTCCTGATTCTTCTGCAGTGACCTTTTGCATCACAGAAATATGCTGCTGACCACTGAAGCTCTGGCTGTTATTCAGTCATTTCAATAGTGTCCAAATCTTTGTGACCCCATTTGGGGTTTCCTTAGCAAAGATACTAAAGTGTTTTGCCATTTCCTTCTCCAACTCATTTTATATATGAGGAAACTGAGTCAAATAGGGTTAAGTGACTTGCACGGGGTCACACAACTAGTAAATGTGATCTGAGTCTGGATTTGAACTCGAGTCTCCCTGACTCCAAGCCTGGGGCTCTATCCACTGTCCCACCTAGATGCCTGGTATAGCCCCAATAAGCTTCCATGGTCTGGAGTGCTACAGATTCATGCTGGCTATCTGCCTTGGTCTGAGGAGACTTCCCCAGCCTAGAGACAGTAATGACACAACACTAAAAAGAGGGAGAAAATACCTGGCTGTGGTTTGGTTTTTTGCTGTGAACCTAGAGTGAGTCAGTTAGTGAAGCCTCATGGTTGTAGAATGAAGTGGGGGGGAAGGGGGGGTTCTAAGTGAGATCAGTGTAGAAGCCAGTTCATGGGTTTGTTTATTTTATTTCAGATTCCAAGTGTCTGAAATCTTGGAGACAGCTGGAATTTCTTTGTCTTTGGTATATAATGTCTGTTTTGGAGAGATTTGTGAGGTTGAGGAGATCAGAGAAAATGTCTAGTCCTCCATCATGTTTATCGTTTCACAAGTCCCCCTCATTGCTTTTTAGTGAACTTCAAGTATTTTTAGTTGAAATTCATGGCATTGAATACATAAATTAGTTTAGGTAGTATTGTCAAGATTAAAAATAACAATACTATCTAAACTAGTCTAATGGAAGAGATAACCATGAACATGCAAACAACTGTGTACAAACAAAATAATGTAAAAATAAAATGGAAATAAATCTCAGAGAGAGGGCACTGAGATTAAAGACTGAGAAAGGTTTCTTGTTGAGGGGGCTTTAACAGAGACACTAAGGAATCTGGGGAAGCCAGGAGGTTGAGAGAATGATGAGAGTTCCAGGCATAAGATACAGAGAGTGAAAATGAATAAAGTCCTAAGACACAGTGTTGTATGCAAGGAACAGCAAGAAGGCCATTGTCATTGGATCACAGAATAGGTAAGGGAAGAATAAGATATAAGAAGATTGGAATGCCGAAAGGGCATGGTCATGAAGGGCTTTAAAAGTCAAGCAAAGGTCTTAGTGATGGAATTAACAAGGAACCATTAGAGTTGATCGAATAGTGGAGTGACATGATTAGACCTGTGCTTTAAGAAGATCAGTTTGACAGTTGAATGGAGGATGGACTAGAGTGGGGAAAGATTTGAGGTAGAGCAACCAGAAGGCTATTGCAATAGACAAAGCATGTGATAGAGTCACTGTTAGAGGAGAGATAGCAGGCATATACTAGAGATTCTACAAAGGTAGAAATGAGAGGACTTGACCACTATTTGGATATGGGGGGTGAGGGGGAGTGAATGAGGAGTCAAGGATAACACCTAGGTTGCAAGGCTTTATGCCTGGGAGGGTGGTGGTCCCCTTGACAGTAATAAGGATGTTAGGAGGTTTGAGGACAAAGGTAATGAGTTCAGTTTTAGCCATGTTGCATGTAAGATGTCTGCAGCACATCCATTTTCTGGGGATCAGTGATCCCTGAACTACACAAAAGCTCTCCAGGCTTCACAGAATTAACCATTATAACAACTGAATGTGGGACCTGAATATCAAATTCCTTCACAGTTGGAGATGTGAGACTCGAGGCCAGGAGAGACATTAGGATCAGACAAATAGATCCTGAGAATCATCTGCATAGAAGTGATCATTGACTCCGTGGGAACTGATAAACTCATCAAGAGATTAAATAGTATAAAGAGGAAGAAAAGAAGAGGGTCCAAGACAGAGCCTTGGGAAATATATACATTTAGAAGACACATTAGGATAAAGAACCAGCAAAAAAAAGAGTCTAAAAGGAGCAATTAGACAGGAAGGAAGAAAGCCATGTCTAGAGAAAGACTAATGTCATTTCAGAGAATAGAGAAAGCAGAGGTCGCCAACAGAGTCAAAGGGGAGTGAAAACTAAAAAAACTCTATTAGATCTGACAGTGAAGTAAGATCAGCCGTAATTTTAAAAAGAGCAGTTTCAACAGAATAAGTCTGGGAACCAGACTGCAGAGAATTAAGAGAGTAAAAGGAGTGGAAGTGGGGGCATCTTCTGTAATTGCTTCTATCATTTGTTTGCTTAAGAATAGCATCTCCCCAGAGTCACAGAAGGAATATCATCTGCATCTCTTCTAATTTTTTATGCTTTGATCTTTAATATTAAAGCCACATGTCTATCTAGAATGCATTGTGGAATATGGTGTAAAGTACTGGTCTGAGTCTAGTTTCTGCCCAACTGCTTTCCATGTTCCCTGAAATTTTCATCAGATTTTCATCATCAGAAAGGGAGCTTTTCCCTTAAAAAATTAATTTTTCCCAGTTTGTCACATGCTGGGTTATTGAGCTCCCTTGTTTGTCATTTTCCCTTGTCTAGATAGAATTCTCTATTTTTCTGACCAGTGCCAAGCGGTTTTGATAACTTCTGCTTTTTAATGAATTTTGAAGTCTGAATGTGCTATTCCCCTTTATCTCTACCTCTTTTCAGTATTTCCCTTTTATGCCCTAGATATTTTACCTCCAGATGAATTTTGTTATTATTTTTTAAAGTTCTATAAAGTTGATAGTTTGGTATAGTTTTAAATACGATAGTATTGTCGTTTTTATTATATTAGCACATCTCACACATATGCACTGAATATTACTGCAGCTATTTAAGTTGTTCTTTATTTATCAAAGGAGTACTTTGTATTGAATCTAGAAATGTATTTTCTGTGCTTTGGTAGTTTGATCCTCAAATATTTTATACCTTTTACAGTTATTTGGAATGGAATTCCTCTTTATCATATTGCCTTTTGTATTTTATTATTGATAACTGTATTCTAATATTAATTTCTTTTGTAATTCCATGTATTTTCTTTCATGCATTTAAAAGCATTCCTTGAGAATGACTACAAGTTTTTTTCTCACTTCCAAAAAGGACTATAACACAAAAAATTTCTTCTCTGTAGTTTCCAAATTGTTTTATTCTCATTATGAATTATGCTATGAATGAAGGAGAGGTTGCTGAATGTTGTTTAACAAGAATTATACAATAATAAATTCCCTTTGTTTCCTAAATATCAATATGCCTACTAGGATTCAGTTCAATAAACAAGTAACTTTGAAATCATCATAACCTTAATAATATAGACTGAACATGGGACATGAGTATCAAATTTCTTCACAGACTTCATCTTTTCATTTTAGCAGAATGAAGTATTTTCCAAACACAATAAATTGCACTGGCTTCTGATTCCCAAAACTCTCAGAAATTTAAAAGAAGAAGTATACAGTATAACTATAAATTAATGAAACTTTAAAATTTCTATTTAAAATAATTATTTTCATAATAAAATCATTTGAATATAGATAAACTAGATAATTCTGATCGCATTAAATTAAGTAGCTTTTACACAAACAAAATTAATGCCAAATGAATAAAAAGAGAATCTATCAAGTGGGGAAAATATTTGCATTAGATATCTCTACAAAAAGTGATATTCAAGTTGCATGAATAAATAGTCTTTATTGGCACTACATTTATTCCAGTGATGCCATGATCATTCAAGTATTTTAGAGCTCCTCCTCCAACTTGATTTCATAATCTGTAGTACATCTATAGTACAACCATTTAGATGGTTGATTTTATTTTTAAAAACTAGCAAAAGTCATTGGGAGCACATGTGGCAGATAAAATAAATTACCAATCTGTATTGCACTATAAATGAAGTGTGTTTATAAAATAATTAAACTAATACTATTTACTGTAAGCTACTTACAAAAGCATTCCAAAGAAAGGCTTGGAAAATATTTTGAGTAATTGTATACTCAAGCATTATACATATGTCATGCTCCCAACACTATTATTTTGAGAATAATATTTATTTGAATATGTAAGTTTTGGTGCAATTATTTTTTAAAATAATTTTACAGTCATGCTTCTATAGAATAACATAGTATAGGCAAAATTAAGTCTAATCTGCAAATTCTTAACTTGTCTGTTGGTCTTTCAAATATTTTAAAACAGCAACATCCCCTGGTTAACTGCTCCTCTGTGGAAGAACCCATTAAATGAGAAGCTTTAATCTTAATGAGATGACATTACTTTCAGAGAATGCTTGTGTCATGCTGCCCAAATATCTCATTTCATTTTAACATTCTTTGGGACCATAGTCCTCCTCACAAAGGTCTCCTTTGTCAGATAAAAGACCTCCAGGTTTGGAGAAGACAAGAATTAGGGACAGAGATACTTATGTAATTGGGGATAGAATGCAGAATATGAGAAAGGGAGTTGGGGAAGTGCAGCTTTATTGCACAATAGATATAGCACTGGACCTGGAATCAGGAAGCTCTGAGTTCAGATTCATCTCAGAAACATACTAATTGTGAGCAAATAACTTCACCTCTGTTTGCCTCAGTTTCTTCATCTGTAAAATGCTAGTGATAATAGCACCTACCTCCCAGGATTTCTATAAGGATCAAATGAGATAATAATTACAAAATGCTTAGCACAGTGCTTGGTACATAGTAAACTCTATATAAATATTAGCTATAGTAATAATTATTATAATTAATTATATATAATTATTAATTAATATAATAATTATAGTGATAATTGTTATTATTATTGCCTATCATTATCAGTCTTAGAGAGTTTCCATGAATGGGGTGTTTTAGGTAATGATTCAGAATTGGCAATGGGATCATATTTAGGGTTGTTGGACTGAGTGTTGTGCATAAACTGGAGGGTAGTGGTTGATTCTGAAGTCTTAGCATTATGAGTATATATAGGAATAGAAAGAAGTATCATTATGCCTTTGTAAGCTCCTGTTTAGCTTCTGGAAATCATAGAAACTCTTTGAGAGTTACTGCCATTACTAAAAGAAGATGCTTCAAGTTTCTACATAGTAACACCCTTGTTGTTTCTCTTGGTTGCCAGTGGAAGGACTGAAAGTAGTGGAGATTGAAAAATGCAAGAGTGACATCAAAAAGATGAGGGAAGAGATGGCTTCAAGAAACAACAGGTAACTGACGCTAGCTTAATAGTCAGGCAAGAACTATCTGCTGAGGGGAGGCTCCTATGTTAAGACTGAAGAAGTTTGTATGTTGGGTTTCTCTGAGATTAAATGGGGTACAAGGCAGTACCAGACCCAGAGTCAGGAAGATTCATGATGGTGATGGTGATGATGATGGTTATTCAAATGCAAACAACACTTTGTGGCTACGATGTACTCTTTACACCTTAATCTTATAAAAAATCATAAAATCTCAGAGTTGAAACATACTTTAGAGGTCGTCATCCAAATTTAATTCTGTATTTCCCAGAGAAGCGATCATCTACATATTCTCACATGATCTTTCTGTGCTTTGTGTGTGCCAAATTCATACTTAAACTGATCATATTTTTTATCAGTCCTTTGTATTTTATGTAATTGGAAGGATAGGAAATTAAAATATATACATTTGTAGGCCAGAAAAATAATGGGACTGATATCTTAGTTTTCAATCATTTCTTCCTAAGATTATCCTAAGAATTCTGAACAAAACAATTGTTTGTGTATTATCTATGCTACTAGCCAGGATACTTTTCACTTATCATTATGTGATATGTGCTTAGAAGTTGCACATTGATTTTAATATGCACCTAGTAATATTTATTTTGCATAATATTTAATATGCACCTAGGTAAAATAAAATCAGGAAGATAAATCAGATGACAAAATATTCAAGTGTATATATATATATATATTCTACATCTACACATGCATATGTGGATGTTACATATAATTCATATATGTGCTCATATTATACATATGTGTGTTCCAAAGTTTAAAAAAATATTTTGTATTGTTCACTCTTTTGAGTAAACTATACATATTAGAAATAATGTAGAGTATTGTTATCAGGGAAAAAAAAGACTGTCCTGAGTTATGTTATAAGGGTTATAAGCAACCTTGGATGCCACCTAGTTCTAGCCAAAACCAAACAGGAATTCCCTCTACGATTGAACTGAACAGTGGTTATCCAGACTTTACTTGAAAATGTCTGTTGAGGGAACTCATTTTCTCCTGCTTTGGGGTAATTCTAATTGTTAGAAAGTTGTCGCTTGCATCAAACCTAAAACTACCTCTCTAAAACTTCTAAACACTGCCCAAAATTCTTCAGTTGGGAGTTAAACAGAATACTTCTACTTACTCTTCCACATAACAGACTTTCAAATATTTTAAGACAATTTTCAAGTTCCCCTTAAATCTCCTTTTCTGGAGTAAACACTCTCTGTTCCTTCAAATGATCCTCCAATCACAGAATGCACAATGTGGCAGAAGGTAGGGGCTAAAATTAAAATAGGCTAAACTTCTTTGGATTGTAGATAGGTTTTTAGCAACTCACTTCTAAGTAAGGGCATAATTAATGATTAAACTATTTTGCAAATAAACTATATTTTTAAAAAGGGAATTTCAATTAATAGCGTTAAATTAAACTTATTACTTAAGATTTTTATTTATCATGAAATCACTCCTCTCAGACTAGAAACAGATTTATGATGGTTGCTGTGGTTCACATGACAAACAGGAGAGTGTGCAGTGGCAACCCACCCAACCACGTTACATGATGGGCACAATAGTGACTAGTGGGAGGCAGGTTAAGTGAGGCATGGAGAAAGCACTTGTTACATCTGTACTTTCTCTTACACCCTCTACATTTTTCATGGGCTGCCTGAAATCCTTTGGTGGGTTACAAGCGACTCACGGGCCATATGTTGTGCAGGCCTGTTGTATAGTGAGATACCAAGGTCCTTCCCCTTCCTGGTTGCTCATTCCTGAATAATTTCCAGGTGATCAAAGTCCTTAAAATGTAGCACTCAGAATTGAATGGATGGAATGGAGCATTCCAGATTTAATCGAACTGGGTCAGAATGTGGTCCCTCATCCTAGATACTATGCCTCATTGAATGCTACCTAATACTTGGCTGCTGCATCACACTGTTGCCTCATATCACATGTATGTTCAGTCCTCTAAAATTCCTAGAGCTTTTTCAGCATAACGACTATTTAACTGCCCTGCTGGTTCTCCTCCTGCCTTTCTGACTTTTCCTCCTGAGTATCCTTTGCTCGATCCTCAACCAGATCACACTGGCTAACCTAAGGTGTCCCTCAAGGTTCTATCCCAGCCTCTCTTCTTCCTCTATGCTAATTTTTCTTGGTAATGAATTCAATCATCATCTTTATGTTGATGATTCTCAAATATATTTATACAGACCTAACCTCTCTGCTGACCTCCAGTCTTACATCTCCAACTGCCTATTAGACACCTTGAACTGAATATCCTGAAGACATCTCAAACTCAATATGTCCAAAACTGAACTCATTAATATTGAGGGCACCACCACCACCCTCCCCGTCCCCTTGGCTCACACCTTAGATGTTATCCTCGCTATCTCTCACCCCACATATTCAATCTTTTGCCAAGCTTGTTAACTTTGCCTTTGCAACATCCTTCAAAAATACTCCCTTCTCTGCTCTGATACTGTCACCATTCTGATATAGGACCTCATCACCTTATGCCTGGACTATTACAATAACCTACTTGTGAGTCCATCTGCTACAATTCTCACCTCACTCCAGTCTATTTTCCATTTAGCTGCTCAAAAGATTTTCCTAAAGCACAAGTCTGACCATGTTACCTCCTTACTCAATAAACTGCAGGGACTCCCTGTTGCCTCCAGACACAAATTTTAAATCCTCTTCAAATCCCTTCATAACCTACCTCTTCCCAACTTTCCAGTCTTCTCAAATCTCCCTCTCTACCATATATCCTTCAATCCAGTGACACTGGTCTCCTTGACATTCCACCAACATTCCACCAACAAGACCTTCTCATCTCTTGACTCCAGAGATTTTCACTGGTTGTCCCCCATGCCTAGAATGCTCTCCCTTCTCATCTCTGTTTCTTGGTTTCCCTGACTTCCTTCAAGTATTGGCTAAAATCCTATCTTCTACTTAATTCTAGTGCCTGCCCTCTGTTGATTACTTTCTATTTATCCTGTCATGTCCATTCATAGTTGTTTGCATGTTGTCTCCTCCATTAGATTGTAAACTACCTGAGGGCAGGAACTCTTTTGTCTTTCTTTGCATCCCTAGTCCTTAACATAGTTAACATAGTCTGGCACATAGTGGGTATTTAACATATGGCTATTGACTGATAACTGAGTTTCCCCATCCTACTTGTTGAGCTGATTTTTTTTAGCCTGTATAAGATTTCTGCTTTTATTATTATGAAATTTCATCTTCTTAGATCCAACCCATTCATGCTCAATCAATCAATAAGCAAACACTTATTAAGTGCCACCTATGTGACCAGGAACAGGACCTGTGGTGTCATTGATATGGAGAAAACTCTGTCTTTTACCAGGGAAAGTCAATTTAAGAGTGTTAGAGAGTTGCCTCTGATATTGGGAGGTTGAGTGGCTTGCCCAGGTGTCACACTGTAAGGATGCACCAGAAGTGAGTGCAAATGCAAAGATAAAAATGAAACTCTCCCTGTTCTTATTACATTCTATTGAAGCAGACAATATGTTCATTTAGGAAATAGGGTTTGGAAAACTGAATAGCTTCCTGGGACTTGTAGTTCAAAGGAATACCCATTCCCTTTCAGCCCTGAGAGTGATTTGGGATTATTGCAGTCTTGAATTACAATAATACATAAAAATAAAGGAGCATGTACAGTCTGTAAGAAAAGAAACTGACAGTAGTGAAGACTTCCAGAGGTGAGCAGCAGCTATTGGGAAACAGTACATACAGCTCACCCATGACTTAATGAGCTGAGCCAGAAAGATTTGGCAGCACAGGGCAACAGGAGGAAGGAAAAATTGAAAAATGAGACTGAAAGGAAAAGTGTGAGGAGGGATAAGCAGCAGTGGAGAAGAAAGAGAGGGGTCACCAGAAGTTGGGGAGATCATGAAGGCTTTGGGAAAAGTTGGTGTTTATGTTGAGTCTTGAAGGAAGGTATTGTTTGTTGGAGAGGAGAGGAGCAAGTGCATTCTGAGCACAGGAGACATCCAATGCAAAAGAACGGAGAAAGGAGACAGGGTGCTATGGGGGAGGAGCAAAGGGAAAGCCAGTTCAGATGGATCCCACAGTGTGGGAAGGGGAGTAATATATAATAAAGATGAGAAATATGTAAATATAAAATGACTAATATATATAAATGTTGGGCATGGAGGGAGAGAGACAGAGAGAGAGATCTCCAATAAGAGATGCCTACCTGCACCCCCATATGGTCCAGACTGTATTCAGTCCTATGGGGATTCTGACCTAGAAGGATTACACTCTTCAAAGGAGGAGGATTTCTGAGAGTTGGAAGCAAAAGAAGAGTCTGGAAGTCACAGTGGAGAGAAGAGAAGTGTGAAAAAAGTAGAAAAATGAAAAGACATGGCTAGGGGTGCAGGGTCATCTGAGCAAAGCCAAGTCTCTGAGAGTATAAGCAGCTAGCTAAAGGGAGTATGAGAGGAAGAAATTTATTATTGAGGCAGGCTGGTTAATTATGGAATAGGAAATCCAGAGGTCACAATAGAGGGGAGTGGTAAGCAGAGCTGGAGTAGTACATGGAAAGGGAAAGGTAGGACCAGGACATAGGAAGGACATGAGGAGCAGGGTGATGAAAGAATAGGGGGTGTGGCTCATAGGAAGAGATGGATTAAGTGTCACAATGCTAAGAAAGTAACTAGGAATGGGAGCTGGCATAGCGAGATAGGTATCCGGGAATGGGAAAATCTCTGCTAAAGATAGCTGATCGTTAGAAGATGAGGTTTACATTCCCAGGATTTCCATATCAAGGTCTTGGCAGGAGGATTGGATACACCCACTAGGAGGCCTGTCGGAACAGAGGGCACAAAAGGTGGTCAAGGCTAGGGACAAAAAAGTCAGTTCCCTTTTTCATGCACTGTAGGTGCATGGCACTGTAGGTAGGTCACCCAGGTAACAGGCTAAGGGAGTCTTTCACAGAGCTAAATACTACGACAATGGCTACATACACAACGGTTGTTTCTGGGCTTAGCCTTGGGTCACTCGTGTCTCAATTCCAGGCTTCTTTTTCTCTCCAATCCTAACACTCACCTAATTCCATCTCTTTTGATCCTTTTTTTTTTTTTTTATCATCAGCAAGGTGGTACAATGGCTAGATCACCGGGCCTGGAATCTGAAAGACCTAAGTTCGGATCCAGTCTTAAAAACTTACAAGTTGTGTGATATTGAGCAACTCACTTAATCTGTTTCCTCATCTATAAAATGAAGATAATAATAGCACTTTTGTAAAGTGCTTAGCACAGTGCCTGGGACATAATACGTACTATATAATGTCAGCTATTATTATTAATTTCTAGCCTTGTTTAGATGTTTTTTGGATACTGACTGAATTGCCTTATAAGATATTATTCCCAAAATTTGATGAATGGATTTATAAACAACTCATAACTTCTGTGATTACAATATTAAATATCCCTCTCGGTTTTCTGTCATCTGCAAATTTGATAAACACATAATTTTCCCCATATAAAAGCACAAGGGTCAAACATAAATCCCTGAGACTACCACAACAGACTTTCTTACAAGTTGACATCAAACCATTGATAAGTATTCTTTGGAACTAGCCACTCAACTAGTTCAGAATCTCCTTAAATCTAGACTCTTTCTTTCCATCTTTTACTCAAAAATAGCCTGAGAGACTATGTCAAATGCTCTGTTGAAATCTAGATAAATTATATGAATCTCAATCCTCAGTTCTTGATGAAGCCATTTTGGTTCTTTGTGGTTACCATTGTCTTTTGAATATGTCTACTAATTATCCTTTATATAATTTGATATAGAATTTTGCCTAGAATTGAAGTCAAGTTCATTAGTTCACAATTTGAAGGTTCCATTCTCTTCCTTTTTTTGAGTAACAGTGCAAAATATACTTTTATCCAGTCTTACTTCTCCTGTGATCTTTCAAATATCAACATCAGTGCCAATGTCTACCAACCTTCTAGTTTTTTCAGTATTCTGGAAATTAGTTCACCTGGACCAGTGAGCTTTCATTTTTATTGAATATAATTAATGTCATTTGGGGGAAAGTTGTTGCTTTCAAAATCTTAATCTTCTTTTGATCATTTGGATTTGCTCAAAAAAGATTCCCCAATAATTTAAGCCACTATATATATAAAGAAGTTCAAAGAGAGTTTGGATGACTATAAAATATTGCTTACTAGGGAAAATCAAAATCTTTCTTTTGAATTTTATTGATTCTGACACTTTATCTCAGATTAAAAATTCTTTTTAGACCTATGGGAAAATAATATCTATAGAATATTATATTATTAATTATTAGTAATATTATTAATTATTGTGTTAATATTATTATATTAATTGATCATATTAATAGTGATAATTTACATTTGTATAGCATTTTAAGCTTTTAAAATGACAGCTCTAGACAGAAGGAAAAATGGGTACAGGTGTGTATGTATGTATATATATATATATATACATTTGAATTTTAGTATGACATAATTGTAGCTACAATTTACTTCACTTATCTGCATCACAGGGCAAAAATAAAATAATAGATCATAATAAGAAATCTATGGTAATTCAATTTCTATATTTAAAATCTTTAGGAATGTTGTGGGCTATTCCTTGACTGTATAATCTACTAGGCATGGACTTCTACTTTAACTAGAACCTTATACACAAAATCTGGACTTACAGAAGATAAATTAGATTATTTTTCTATGTTTAAAAAATCTAGTATGCATTTAATAAAAAGATTGTTGCAACATTATCATTTCACAGTAGCTAATATTTTCTCTCTTTATATATATGTGTGTGTGTGTGTGTGTGTGTGTGTATACACATATCTATAGTATTTAACTATTATGCAGTGCAATACTAGACTTTTTAGTTATATTTGAATACAACATAGAAATTTTAACATCCCTTAAAGCTTTCTTTATGAAAACTTCTGGGTCGTGTAACCAAAAAGATGGAGTCCAGCCCCTACTAACTGTCAAAAAATACCCTCTAAATTAATTAATTATACTTCAAAGGTAGAGCAATTACAGCCTTTTCCATAGAACTATAAAACAATATGTTCAACACAAGTCCAATCCTTAACATATATACTCAGCATACCTCACCAAAACCAATCTCCATGCTCCATCAAAGCACAAAATCCCAGCCAGCCACAGCCTTGTGCTTTGGGTATCTCACCGTACTACTCCCAGCCCCTGCCTTTCCCTTAGCATATTGTTACAACAAATAGAGAACCTTGACCTCTGTCCAGCCACCTGTGTTAAAGGAGAGATACACGTGGGGAGCAGTTGTGTTTTACCTGGTGTGGCCCTTTGATTAGGGAAATCCAAGATAGCAGAAAGTGTTCCCAGAACACTTTGTCCCAGACCTACGAAAAAGGGCAGACAGAGACTCAGCCCAGTTAGAGACCTAGTGAAGAGAAAAAGACTTGGGGAAGGGCCAGTATTCAGGGCTATTCCAAATCTTAAGGAATTGCAACTGCCATCTGGCTGTTACTAGTTGTGCTCCCCCAGAAGTGACTTTTAGAAGGAACTGAGGCCTATGAAATGTAAATTTCTCAAATAAAGTCCAGCCCAAGGGGTAATGCATCCTTTTGTTCTGTAATTTAGTCCCACAAAATACTTTGATTCACTTGTAGTCCTACTCATCCTCTGTTATTTTTCCTGTTTCCTTAAATTCTGCCTTCATTTTTATCTCCTTGTACTTTAAGAAAGCAATCTCTTGATGGTTCCTGTATTACAATTTCTTATTTTTTAAAAAAATATTCATTTTCCTTTTTAGCTCTTTTCTTTAGTCTCTAGAGATGGAGAAATTTATTTTGTAACTTGTGCTCTTCTTAAAAGTTATGCTTTTAAAAAACTTCTTGAGTTTCTTTTGTTTGCAAGTCAAATAATTTGCTACTATGTGTTTTTGTTTGTTTTTTAGGAATGCTTCAAATATCTTTCTTTTTTTCAATATCCATCTTTTTTATTGGTGATTAGGCTGAGATTTGCAGGACATGCTATTTGGGGTTGCATATTAAGCTCCTTTGCTTTTAAGAATATGTTTTTCTAAACTTTTCTCTGGTTTCTGGGGGGTACTGAATAGTCTTGATTTAGTTTAATTTCCTTTCTTTTTCTTGAATAATTTATTGTTTGTCATTGGAATTGTTAAATTTATCAATTATGTGTCTTATTGAATATTGAAGCATATTACTTTTTTGGAGGTGATCTGTGGTTTCCTCCTCCCCTTCTGCTTTACACTGCTAGAATGTCAATCAAATCAATACTGTCTTTGCTACTTGAAAAAATGTATCACTCTACTCTTCTATAGCTCCTATTTTCATCCCTATAACTTCCTCTTTTTCTCCTATAATTTTATAAACTACAATAACATACTCTGGGATTCACTTCCCTATTTGTGTTATGTCCAATTATAAGCTCCCTGAGGATAGAGGTTGTCTTCAATTTTATTTTTATATTTCAGACCTCAGCATTGTGCTTGGCACATGATTTAATCAATGCTTTTTAAAAAGAAATTCATTCATTCTTGCTCAGGTATGGGTTAGATTAGATGATTTCTAAGGCCCTACTCAGCATTAAGATTCTACAGGTAGATTCAATAAACTTCATGAATTCAAATCTGAAAAAACAATGATAAGACAGATCTTTTGTATTTTTAGGACAACCTGTCCCTGTAAGTATAATTTTTTGGATAACAACAGGAAGTTGATGCCACAGAGAGATGTCCCAACCTATCCAAAGGTAAGATATAAAACTCTAGCCAAGCAAAGAATCATGTGCTCCTTAGACATTCTGATATAAAGGTGACCTTGTATTCTTGAAAGTTATATGAGATCATAAGTTCTACCAGGTTCTACCATGCTATTTATGATCAATACAATAAACTGGGTCAGCTTTCCAAGGACAAGTCTAGCTGAATATGGAAAGGCACATCATACATGGGTCATGAATTCTTTGTCCATAGTTATATGTGAAAAGAAAAAAAATACAAAATGTCCTTCAGCATTTTATGTCCCTTTGGTTTCTACCATCATGCTGAGAAAGTAGCAGAAAAGGGAACAGAACATGCTGAGAGGCAGCTTTTCGGACATTTATATCCATCAACCTAACTACCAGTACTCTAAATGTAAAAGTCTTGTTTATTGACCAACGATTGGATATGCTACTGGAGGAACAAAGGCTTGCTCAGCACATTTCCTTAGGACACGTGTAATGCACAATGCATACATAAAACTCATTTGCTGTAAATACATCAATGCATGCAATCAAACTTTATTAGCTATTCAAAAATACAAACATCAACACTTCTAGGAACAAGTCACCAATCTGATTCCTAAAGGTCCTGTCAAATGTGTCATATACTGGTGCTCATGACAAGTCTCCCAGCAAGAAGTTCTGTATCTCCCTCTGAGGAGGCATTCTAGCAAGTCTCTGTCAATCAACACTAGACAGCTCTCACATAAACAAAAGCCATTCAAAACTCTAAGGGCAATGATCACAAGATTCTGTCTTAGTGACCACCCAAAAATGAACTGATGGCTGGGGCCTCTGGTAAGTTCTTATGGTTCTGTCTCATAACATAAGTGTCATCCTCAAATACTCACTATCTCTTACCCCACATATTCAGTTTGTAGCCAAGGTCCGTCAACGTTATCTTTGCAACATCTCTCAAACATGTCCACTTCTCTCCTCTGATAACTACCACCACTGTGGAACAGGCTATCTCCTATTGCAACAGCCTTCTGGTTAGTCTGTCTGCCATAAGTTTCTCCCAACTCCAACCCATCCTTCATTCAGTCACTAAAGTAATTTGCCTAAAGTACAGATCCAACCATGTCTCCCCTCTACTCAATAAACTCCAGAGGCTCCCAGTATTTAGAAAGTGCTCAGCATGCTATATAACATAAAAGAAGTGCTATCTAAATAATAGTTACTATCATCAGCAGCATCACTGTATGAATAAAATTCAAAATCCTGTTTGGTCTGAAGTGCCTTTCATAACCTATTTCTACCTTTCCTCTACCTTTCCAGTCTTCTTACATTTTATACTCCCTACCCACAGATGCCCTTCAATCCAGTGACACTGGCCTCCTGGCTGTTCCATGAACAAGACACTCCAACTCTCTGCTCCAAGTATTTTCTCTGGTCTGTCCCCCATGCCTGAAGTGTTCTCCCTTCTTCATCTCTGCCTCCTGGATTCCTTCATATCCCAAATAAAATCCCACTTTCTACAGGAAACCTTTCTTAATTATTCTTGATCATAGTGCCTTCCCTGTTAATGATTTCCTGTTTATCCTATATGTAGTTTGTTTGTACATATTTTTTGCTTGTTGTCTCCCTATTAGATTGTGAGCTCCTCAAGGGGAGATAAAGTCTTCTACCTTTCTTTGTATCCTCAGAACTTAGCATATATTGAGTACCTTTGTATCTTTCTTCTGGGACATCCTAGACATGAGTCAAATCTAAGCTTTAATCAAATTTCTCTGGGATGCCAGGATGGAAGCATAAAGAGCCAAAGGAAAGGGGAGTCTAACCCTTATTTTAGATTCTCGGGCTCTCCTATGACTGAAATGTGCGTCATTGGTCCAGAGCAAAAGGGCCCCCTAGCGGAGAGGTAGAGGGACACAGTACCCCAGCTCCTTAGTCCCAGTAGTGGGTTTAATGTTCAGCACACATTGAAAGAGAATTAAAACATCATTCCAAATACACTCTACTAGTAGGTAGACTCCAAGGAAACAGATATTTCACCTCGGACTTGTACCATCCAAGCAACGACTCAAGGACCATATCTTCTGATCAATGGAGTGGGCAGCTCATTCTCCTAACAGTGATACTTTTCTAAGTAGAATGTAGTTTCAGGTTATACCTCCTATTTCATAACCAGTGTATTCATAGCTAAGAAATTCACAAAGAAATGTGCTGGAAATATCCATGTTTCAAAATTATTTGCTGACTTGTCTTCAGGGAAAGAAACACAGATACTCAGGAATTTGAGTTCCAGTATCAAGCTCACCTGTACAACACATATTCTCACTACATTGTGTATGCAGCCATTACCGCTACAAGGGAGGATGAGGAGAAAGAGGCTCCCTACCAGGAGTATGATGGTAAATGTTTTACAATGGGACCTCTGAAAAATATGTGCAAGATATACTTTTAAGTTTAATCTGCATTATTAACATTTTCTCATCTAGATGACCAACAAAACAATAAATAAAGCCCTGATTTGTAGCATTTGATGATTTCCAAGGTATAAATGCTCATAGTGAAAATTTAGCAATCAGTTCTTGATTTGAGCTGGCTCTGGTATACCTCTGTCCCCTTCCCTGACCCATCAGAAAGCCTACAGGGGCTCTGGTATTGGTTGTGTACCAACAAAGAGTCTGCCTTGGAAAAAAAAATAAGCATTCTTTATTACCAGCATCATGAGCAGCTCTTCCTGGTTCAGTTACCAATACTCTTACATACAGTTCCTTTGTCAAAGAGGTCAAGATTCCAACCAAGAGTCTTTAGCTATACATACCTTTAGCAAGGGGCCAGAGCATATGTTGGCATAGCCAGACCCCTTCACTAGGGTTAAGGTACCAACAAGGCACTTTTGGCTAAGCATACCCTTTACTAAGAGGCCAAAACATATATGACCCTCCCATAAAGCCAAAACATACATACCCAACTCCATGCTCTAATCCAATTCCTTACTGCATCTATAAATCTTTATGAGTATAATCTAGCTATGATTAAGATCACCTTTCATGCAGCTATGAGAATGGAGCAGGTATGTTTTTGTAAAGAGGACTCTATAGACACATATTTGACTGAAAGATTAAAAGATTACAAGATTCTACTGTACTTATTGTTTGTGGGCTATAAGTAAGAATTTGATTCAACAGAACCAAAAGCCACCTTATCAGCTCTTTTCTAACAAGGTGTTTCCTATGAGTGTGTAAAAATAATATACAATTCACTGAAAGATATAACAAATGAAATGTCTAATTTAATTATATATATATATATATATATATATATATTCCTGACTATGATTCAAACAAGGTACAAGATAAAAAAATTATATATATATATACATATATATGTTTGTATACATATGTACATGTTGAGTCTGAAATGTCTATGGTATATATAGTTTGAAATGTTCACTAGAAAGTTAGTGATGGTGGGCTAAAGCTTGGGGAGAGACTAAGGATATATCCACTTGCCTAAAAATCTATGTATGTATGTGTGTGTGTATAAATATAACTGTATATAGACACAGACTAGCTAAGGATAAGTACATATATACATACATACATATATATGTATGTGTATTTGTGAGCCATCTGATAATTAAAACCATAAGAGTCAACAAAGTCACTAAAAGTGCAAAGGCTCTTCAATTTCACTTAATCAAATTTTAATTTTTTATTTCAATTTAAATTTTGTTTTTTACTATTTTCTCTTTTGTGATCATCTCACTGCCTTGTTTATCTAAGAACTCTCCCACTGTCATGTCTTCTGGTTCTCTTCTTTAATGTTTAATGACCTTTAATGTTCTGATGCACATTGATTTTGAGCATTTTCTGGTGAGATGTTGGTTAAAACCTAATTTCTATTGAACTGCTTTTACAGTTTTTCAATAGTTCTTATTGAACAGGGATTATTTCCAAGAAAATATATGTTCTAGTGTTTATCAAACACTGTTTTGTTGAGTTAAGTTCATTCTGATTCATCCTTATCTAGTCTGTTCCACTAATCAATATCTATTTCTCAATCATTACATAATCATTTTAATGACTATTGCTTTAATAATATAATTTGAGGTCTAGAAATATTATTCCCCCTTTATTCTTTCTCTTTTTTTCACATTTTTCCTTGAGATTCTAGACCTTTTGTTCCTCCAAATGAATTTTGTTATTTTTCCTAGTTCTTTTCGTAAGGATCCCTTAGCTATTTTTATTAATATACCAATCAAATAATAAACTTTTTAGACATCATTGTCATTTTTACTGGCATGGCCCAATCATGAATATTAACAATCTCTCCAGTTACTTCAGCTATCCTTTATTTTTTTTAAGTGTTATGTATTGACTCTATATAGTTCTAATGGGAGTATAGCCACAAATAACACTGAATTTTTTCCTTCTTCAGTACATCCTTTCTCAAGAGACCATAGACGCTCTCAGGAAGCCTACATTTGATGTCTGGCTCTGGGAGCCAAATGAGGTGAGTGAACAGCCAATGTCTGCTTTATGATTAACAGCCTCAGCCAATCACATGAAGAGTCCCAAACAAAGCTTATTTCCTCAACTAATCCTAAATACCCATTGAAGAATACCAGAAAGGTAGTTCTATTAAAGGCTAACTTGACCTATCCCATACCTCCTCTGTTTAAGTTATATACTTCATAACAAACAGTAGCTCGAGAATCAAAAATGAAGAAATAAAATCTAGTGCAGTCTAAAAAAAAATGGACTTGTAAAGCATCATTGGGCAGCTAGATGGTGCAATGGATAGTGTTGGGCCTGGAGTCAGAAAGATTCATCTTCCTGAGTTCAGATCTGACCTTGGAAACTTACTAGCTCTGTGACCCTAGACAAGTCACTTAATTCTGTTTGCCTCAGTTCCCTCATCCATAAAATGAGCTGAAGAAGGAAATGGCAAACCACTCCAGTATCTTTGCCAAGAAAACCCCAAATGGGGTCACAAAGAGTAAAACATAACTGAAAATGACTGAACAAAAACAACATACAATAATTATTTTAAACATGTAAAAAGTAGGACCTTGAAACTGAGGAATTTACTAACAATGCCAGCATTACACAATACATTTCTCCCCTAACTTTTATTATATTTAATTTATGTATATTTACATATGTACCTGTTATCTCTGCCAATAAAATGTAAGCTAGTTGAGGGCAGGGACTGTTTCATATTTGTGTTTCTATCCCTAGTGCCTGGCCCAGTGCCTGACAAATAGTAGGTGCACAATAAATATTTGATTGATGATTCATTGATTGGTTGCGGTTGAAGCAAAAAAAGTTTTCTTTTCCTCAGATTGATTTAACATTCTCAGATAAAAAAAGTTTTAGCTATAATACTGCACAGAAATGACACCACTCCTGCATGCTTCAAGTAGGCTGTGTAACAGCAGTGGAAGTCTGGGATCCAACATGTATAAAAGATCAGTGGAATTTGAGTCATTTCCTGCAACATGACTTTGATCTGCTCAGTAAGCAAGCTTTTGTCAAGTCTGAAACTGAAAAGAAATAGTAACAAGACTTCCTCTAGTTCAAGGAAAACAGTTTCTTTTTCCAGGCAGGGAAAATTCTGAAGACCATCCTCTGTGGGGTGATAAAGACTATGCCCAACAATATAGATAGATTTTGCTCAGGGGGTGGTTTAGGCTTTATCTGGTCCAAAGACAATGAACAGACAAGAATGCAAATGATATCTGTGGTCCCCTACGAGAAACTACAGAGGATCAGGCAACACTTGCTAGTGGAACTGCCAAATTAGAGAAGCTACAATGAAACACAGAGCCTGGCGTCACTGGGGACAATGGGGACTTTCAGGAAGATTAGTGTTAGAATAGAAAACGATATCTGATGTGACCAGCAAGGAATCACAGGAGATGAACTTACCTATTCAGTTCTGCAAATGGCTGGAAACCGGCTTCAATTTTTGGGAGAAAGTGGTCATTGAAAGGGTTTTCTGCTTGTTTTACAAGGATTCTGTTTTATTTTCTTTCATGTTTCAATTTAAAAGTTCTTTTTAAAAGAAAAAAAAAGAAAATGTCCCTTTTTTATGTAGCCTTGGTTTCACAGGCCCAGAGTTTACCAGGTGGTGATGTGTGTGGAACTTGGATTTCTGGGACAATGTTTTGGAGCCATCTAGGAAAGAGAAGCCAGAGGCCAGAAGGAGCAGTCATTCTCATTCCTCACTGTTTGGGAGAAAAGGCAGCCAGGGTCAAGTGAGGCACTGGATCTCTAGATGCCAACTCCCCTGTCCCTTCCTCTGTGATAAGCTCTGCTTGCAAAGGATGGGAATCAGAAGCTGAGAAGTGACCTTCCACCTTCCAGCTAAGACCTGGTAAAGCACTCATGGTGAAACTGTAGATTAGCCAAAAGGAAATTTATATTTTCCCTCATTTGTCTATTAAAAATGAATTAGTTCAAAGCTAGTATTTCCATTAAGCCTAATGGTAGTTTCTTCTCCCTTTGGAAGAGAGCCAACCTCAGAAGGGGAAACTAATTCTGTCTCAGTAACTAGCAGCACAAATCACCAGCTTCATTTCCAAAGCAAACTCTCCCCCACCTTGCTTACTGCTCTGTCATTGATAGTTTATTCCCTGCCTTCTTTATAAAAAGGAAAATTTGGTAAACACTAAATCCTTGTCTGGGGTGCTTACTGCTAGTATCCATAGAGATTTGGAGAGAGTTGTGGATCTCTGTAGGACAAATGATATGACCCCACTTTAGGAAGGTTGAACACAAGGGGAGGGAAATCTGCCACTAACTTTATTTTGAATTCTCAAATGCAATAGAGGCACGTTGAAATCAAGCCTCTTGGCAGATACAAGTTTCCATAAACAAGATTATCTATCATCTATCTATCTATCTGTCTGTCTATCTATCTACCTATCTATCTACCATCCGTTTATAACGTATTTGTGTATTTATGTGTAAATACACGTATGTGTGCATGTGTATGTATATGCACAGATGTACACACAATTAGCACCAGGAGTTATATTATTTTGCTATGTGTGTATGTGTGCATGTAAGTCTCTATGTATACATATATCTCTATATATATATTCATATATCATACATAGACACAGCAATTTAGTATCACTCCTGGTTCAAACTGAGATTTAGATTTTGAGGCAAAAAATAAGCCATGTTTAAGAAAAGAATCTGCATGGGAAACCTCCTGCTACAAGGTAAACTTGCTTTCAGTCCCTTAGATTGAAGGGAGTTTATGCCCAAGGTACAAGCTCTAATACCCAACCCTATTCCTACCTGCCATTAATCTCGTCAAGGTTACTGATAGGAAATATTTAAAAGGAAATACGCCCCCTGCCAAGCTCCCATGTGTATTCCTTACACATGGAAGTTTCCTCATGAAGTGTTACATGTGTAGAATGATCATCATGTGCTTTATTATTGTTTTCCTAGTTATTTAATGACCGTGGTCTTCACCTTCAAATTAAAAAAAAAATCACCTGAAAATGAAAACTAAACATGTTTTTCATTTTTTCTAAACCTATAAAATTCCAAAGAAAGATGTAATTAAGTATAAATTAGGAGTGGAACCAGAAGGCATGAGGTGATAATGAAAGCAAAATTAGTACAAACTCAAGTGTCCCTGATCAAAACTCTTTCCTCCTGGGCTGTTTCAAAGTCGGTGGCAATGACATTGAAAGATGATTTATAAATACAGAAAATGGAGTGCCAAATTCATTAATCCCATAGGATAAGGCCTATCTTTTGAAGTCTCTAAAATAGACTGCTTTTCCAGCATCTCAACACATAAGTCTCCAGAAAACCTTAATCTTTGTACAGACTAAAGCACATATATGGCCAGTTTGTTCCACAATACATATTTAAGAAGACAGGTACTTTTAAAAGCCAATTTTTCTCCAACATGGAATATTAATTATTTAAAACATAACAAGCAACACAAAGTAACTTTTTCTAGTTCTCAGAGAAGAACAGAAGCACATATTAGAAGAAAGGAATTTTAAATGCACAGCAACTGTAGGCTAGGTCAAAGACATGCTCACAAATGCATAAGGGGAGTATTCTTTGGGTGGGGCACATGTCAAATCTTCATAGACATGTCCTTTGAGGAAGGACTGTTCTACTTAAGAAACTTCAGCAGTATGAGAGGCTTGACTTGGCAAAAAATAGTGATGCTTATTAGGTCTCTAGGAAAAGTCCCCAGCAAGTAAACATTCATCATTGTATTTTGTCCTTATTTTATGGATCTGTGATCTATGTGAGTCCTCCCTCCAATAATGCCCATCATAATCCATCCTTACTTCATCCTATGTAATTGTTGAATCTCCCCATAAATCTTCTGCAGGGGATCCCCAATTTGTGGGAGCATTCATCTAGTTCTCTTGACATTTCAGGGGTATAAATGGGACATATATTACACATATATGCATACATACACATATACATATATAAATATCAAGTTATTCCTTACAGTTGTTATATGACTGACTGACTACATTTTTAAATCATATGTTTATATTATAATATCTTTAAAATCTCTTCTCCTGCACATTTCTTCATTGTTAAAGTGCTTCAGCCTAATGATACACACTAGGCATCCATCTCTCCATTATCCTTTGGGTGACCTGCAATTAAAATTATTTGGAAACTGTGGTAACTTAGACTTTACAGCCATATGGCAACACTAAAAGAATACAAGTATTTAACAGTTGGGCCCTAATTGCAAGAAGAAATTTGAAGGTATTAAAAGTACTTCAAAATTTTCCAATGCCAACTTAAGCAAGTTCCTTCCTTTTATTCAATTCTAATCTCATTGTCCATCTGTGGTATCTATCCAAAGTATATATGCCAATGAATCAGCTCCACGGGCTTTCCATCCATCTGTGTATCATGGTCTGGACAATAGGTATTCTTTTTCCTCTTGGATTTTCAATAAGATCCTACTCCAATACTTCAATGTAGTATGGAAATGATCTTGAGTTCTCAAAGGTTGTGTCAACCAAACAGAAGAAGCTCTGTCAGATTTTACCATACTAGAAAGAATTATATCATGGTCCCACTGACAGGCTGTGTCTTCATTCCACAGACCAATCTAGATAAGTATGGAAAAGCTAATTACTAGTAGACTAGACAGTAGGTGATAAATCCTTTGGCCATGGAAGTTGACCAAAAAAAGTCCCTTAGTAAGTTAACAATTTTTTGATAAGATTACAGAAAATGAATATTCATTAGAATGGCACTTCCCATAGAAGTAAATATGCTCCCTAGCACCTTATTGGGAAAACACAGGAAACTCCTCTCATTAGCTCCCAGTGAATAGGTTACATTCAGGATTATTGGTGACAGAATTAGAAGGGACAGATTCTTGTCAGAAGAGCTATTCCTTCCCTATGGTCTGTAAAAGTGAGCCTTGGAATGGCTTAGCCCTCTTTTTTACTCATTTTCTCTCTTTTGGACTTTCAGACTAGAAGATAGCCTGAGGTAAAAAAGAATGTCCCAATCATCCACAAAAGTACTAATAGCAATGTGCTTAAGAAAAGAACATGGCAAGCCTAAGAGGGTGATTCAGGACCTTCAGTCCTTGGCCACCTTCTTGTATCTTTCTGTTTCCTTTTCTTATGACAGGTCAGAGACTGGACTTACCTAAGAATGTTCTTGCTATGTCCAAGACATGGCAGTAATCAGGACATTAATAAGGACCCCCAAAGAAATACATGGCAGAGGTAGACATGTTTATATATGGCCTGCTTATGGAAGTTCTTGTTTGCACATGGCCTGAGGGGAGATAACCTGAAACTGGATTTTCCTAGCTTTCAGAAGCATTTTATGGGTAATCCCAAAATCAAGAGTTACCTACTCTAAGAGTTCCTAAATTCAAGTGTTTGGGCACTAGCCTTCTAGAGAGCAAGCCTTCATGTAGCTTCATCATCCTTGGAAAGAGAAGAAGGTAGTCCACATAGCCTAGTGGGCAACAGGATGAAGAATCCAACTTCTTGAGCAAATCTAGGAAGTTGCTTAGATGATACAGATCTGAGATCAGCCCCCAAAATATATTTACTTCTCAGAGTTTAACAGATTTTAATTTTATGTATCTGTTTATTGATTCCTATGAGTTCTTAGTGCCTTATGCATTTTCCGTGGGAGCAAAAATAAATAATATCTGATGTCCATAGTGTATATTAAGTGCCTTTGAGGAAGATGGGAGCCCTATTACCCACATTTGGAGAAACCAAGACACAACCTATGATCATTTTATTTTGGAGATACAAAATGGAGTTAGGAACAATAAGCCAAAGAGAGAAACTGACACTCTAATCCTCAGATCCAATCCCTAGCAACATCTATATAATATGAGGATGCATGAGCCAAAAGTCCTTGGGGGAACCATGAATCATGGGTTATAACAGCAATCTGTGAAACAAAAAAAATCAAGGGAACTTGGTCCTGTAAAGACCTTCTGCTTCTACAGTGACAATGGTAGGCGGCAGAAAGGGAGTAAACACAGGGGGCTAAAAATCAATGGTCTGTAAAAACTTATTTAGCTGCTAAATGTCAGATCCTTGCCACACTTTGTTAACTCACATCACAGTACTTATAATGAGCTTTTGTTAAAGGATTGCCAAGAAGTTAACTGCAACTTATATTCTAACTACTGTTGCAAAGCATATGAAGGTAAATTCTGTAGTTAGATAAGAACTTTAAAATTAAATCAATTTAGTACTCAGTAACTTCAAAAAAAAGTTGGTGTGAGAATGGCAAAAAATATGCTAATAAATTTGGCTCAGAAGTAAAATATGAAAGAGACAGGGCAGTTAGGAGGCACATTGAGTAGAGCACTGGCCCTGATGTCAGGAGGACCTGAGCTCAAATCCGGCCTCAGACACTTGACACACTTACTAGCTGTGTATGACACTTTGGGCAAGTCACTTAACCCCAATTTTCTTCCAAAAAGAAAAAAAAATATGAAATAGGCCAAAGATATATGTACTACATAAAAACTTAACACCTATATCTTATGAATGCTTCATTTAAAAAGAAAAGTTAGGAGGTTCTAGTTAGATCACAGCTGGCATCAAATAACATCACAAAAAAAGCACTTTCCATCTCAGCTAACTATTTAAGAAGGATATATCCAGAAACATACTCTATCACTCTTATTTTGTGGGTGACTTGTTTTTAAATAAGATTTTTTTTTGCTACAGAAAATACTGCTCTACTCTGACTTACTACTGTCATCATAGTGTATGGATGGCAGTGGGTGACCAGGAACAAATAGAATTACAAAAATAAAACTGATTATATTTTAATGTCATGAATTATTCCGGAATCCACATAGTCAGATGACTACCTTAGGGCAAAGATCAAAATTAGTACAAAGGGAGATGAAAGAATAATAATGAGAAAATATGTGACTTTAAATATATGCAACTTTTAACACTCCACCCTGGTCTATTTAAACAAGATATTGATTATGGAAAATGGAATATGGATAGAAAAAGGTAAAGAAACAGACTTTTATGTAGAAATTTATGGCAATTGCAAATCATGAGAAGATGGAAAAACCCTAAAAAGTGCCTTAGTCAGCAAGCATTTGACTTACTTGCCAAACAGAGATATGGCACACAAGAGCACCATCAATGTCAAATACAAACTCTTTGGTAAAAGCTTAGTAAGAAGGGTAATTGAAGACTATGCCTCAGAAAATGTAAACAACAAAAAAGTGGAGAATAAAACCACCAGTATAAAGAAAACTGTCAAGAAATCTAACTAATCAAAGTCAGCCTTGAGTCATGTAAAGATGAAAATTGAAGGGCAACAAATAAAGATGAAAAAGAACTGCAAAAATTTTGATAACCAATGGTAAATTGATTAAATTTACATTCTGTGGCTCTGCATGACATTTTAGTGATGATATTTTTAACTTATATGTTATGTTTAGAGGCTTTCAAACATCCCAACCACAAATCTACTGTTACAAACAAATTTTATTTATTTAAATTTTAATAATGCTACAATAGTGAATAACAGGGTTATTTATCATAAAATGGTAGGGTCATTGATTTAGAGTTGGAAGAGACCTTAGAGATTACTATGTCCAGCCCCTTCATTTTACAGATGGGGAAACTGAGGTACAAAGAGGTTAAATGACTTGCCCATGGTCATATAGTTAATAAATACCTGAGTCAGGATTTGAAATCAAGTTTTCCTGATTCTAAGTCTAGTGTTAATGTCATCTCAAACTTAGTGATTTAAGGAAGCCTGAGTGGAGACAAGCACAAAATTTCAATTATAAGACTTTATCTGATGATTATAATGTGGAAAGAATATATTAAATACAATCATTTGCAAAGCTTATCCTTCTGGTGTTAAATCAATGCCTTTGGATACTATCTTGCTCTAAGAAGCAATATGAGTCCTAGCAGAAAGAATATTGAAATAAGTCAGGAAACCTGAGTGCCAGCTCGTGACTATGGCACTGATTCTATTTACCTTAGGCAAATACTTAAGTCACTGGGCAGATGAAACATCCTAAACCTATATCTGACAAATTCTACACAAATCATTTTCTTTCCTATAATTGCAAGATACTTCATTTGGGAGATAGCATAGCATATTGGATAGAAAAATAGAATTGATATTAGAAAGACCTGGGTTCAAATCCTGCTTTAGACATTTACTAACTATGTAACTCTGGGCAAATCACAAACACTCTCAACCTCAGTCTCCTCATCTGTAAAATGGGATAATAATAGCACTTATCTCACAGGGCTATTGTGAGGTTCACATGAGATAATATGTACAAAGTACTTTGCAAATCTTGAAGTGTTATATAAATTTCAGGATTTCTAGGCTAAAGGGCATGAAGTCAAATTACTTTTCTCATATAATACAAAGTTGTTTTCCAGAATGGTTAGGCTGATTCAAAGTTCCTCCAACTATGCATTGCTATATCTGTCTTCCCAAAGCCCCTCCAACCTTGACTATTCCCATTTTCATTGTAGAACTCCTAGACACAATGGCTATTTGTAGATGTTAGGTCAGACATGTTCTATATAAGTCCATAGAAATAACTATCAAACATTTATGTTTTAATATTTATAGTTGAAATTGGTGCTCTCAGCTGCTGAATAAATTATGACTAAGGCCCTATGTAGGAAAAAGTCATTTGGGGCATGGGTTTATTCATGATTTTGGTCATCAAAATAGCCATTGTATTTATTTTGGATGTATTGATGTTGTTATGGCTTTTTATATCACAATAATTTCCTAATATGTTCTACCCCTTTTGCCCTCCACACATACCAGAACTCTTCCTTGTAATAAAAACAGTCCAGACATACCAATATGGTATCCATGACTGTCAGTATATGATATATTCAGCATTCTCAGTACCTTAACCCTTCCTCTGCCTAGGCTGCCATATTCTTACACTACATGCATTATTCAAAATAGGACACAAGAGGAACACAAAAGAGCTTTGTTTATAACCCTTTCTCCATTGATGTATGCTATTAAAATAGCCTGATGAATTTATATTATTATGGAAGGTCACACTGGTGCTACACACACTGATAATATAATACTATAGGGATTAGGAATATATTAATTAATGTTAATATGAGATAGATATAATAATTGGGCAGCTAGGTGTGTACCTGGCCTGGAGTCAGGAAGACTCATCTTCCTGAGTTCAAATCTGGCCCCAGATACTTACTTACTATCTGTGGGATGCTGGGCAAGTCACTTAATCCTATTCATCTGTTACCTCATCTGTAAAACAAGCTGGAGAAGGAAATGTATTCCTGCCAAGAAAACACCAAATGGGGTCACAAAGAGGCAGACAGGACTGAAACATCTGCACAAGAACAAGATACAATAATTAATATGAGAGAGATGAGCTCTTCAGCTGAGAGAGAATTACAAGCTCAGTTCAAACCAGGAGTGAACAATTTCACCAACCAATAGATAGTCCATTTCTGAGTGATCTCTAGGCTTCAGATACCGGAAGTTAAGGGTGTTTGCCCTATGCATCTGTAGCTCTAGATCTCAAATCCACTATTCAAGCCTATGCTTCACTTCTTTCTCTCAACCCATCTCTAAGTCCTCTCTGAAAGTATGTCCATGAAACTGAAATAAGTCCCTTCTCTATTTGGGTAGTACCATGGCATTCTCTTAGTCAAACAGGAGTCATATTAGCTATTAGTTGAGGAATACTAGCAATATAAATCCGTCTGGTTCCAATAAAGAAAGGGCAAGGCAGCATTCTTTGGTATTTTTTTTTCTGCTGGGGGAGGGGGTGGTGAGTGAAACAAACTTCCCATTCCAAAATTCAGTCCTTTCCCCACTGTTTTGAACATAAATTGAGTCCAGAGAAAATATCCTAGTAGAATTTGGAGGAGATTTATATTACCAAACTAGAAAGCTGAGGGTCAACACAGCTGAGGAACCTGAAGATTACTATCATACCTCCCCATACAAAAAACGGCAAATTCAATGAACAATGTTATTGCTGTTGTTTTCAGGGTACAATTATTGATGGAACTGAAGATAAACACAGTTTATAAACACTAGTTACTGAAAGGCCACAGATAGTTTGTTATCCTTCATGGGTTACGGAGTAAACCTCACAGTAAAAGGCCACCCTGCCATTGGTACTACCAGAAGCACCATCAGAAGTACAGGGGCCACTTGGGGCTCATATTCTTATCCCTCCTTATCCCACATTTCAAAAACTGCCAACTGTTGTCATGCCTCACAGATTGGGACTAACTCAGGCTAGTGTCCTGGTATTTTAGGTCTGACATTAGAATGAAAACAGAAACTCATAGTCCATCTAACAATTAACAAAGGGGCTTTTACTTAGCCGTAAGCAGAGGAAGGACATTGAGAGCAGAGAAGGGATATTCATCCAGTATATAATTTTGATTCAGCTTAGTAGAGCTCTTCTGAGTCAGTGTTAAGTTATCCTGCAAGTCTTCAGTCAGAAGCCTGACAGAAAAGGTCTAGCCCCTTGTGTCCTGGCTATTTTGTGCCTAGAAGGCCAGAAAGCTATGTCAGTGTCCCAATCTTTAAATGGCCCTGAGCCAATAAAATCCCAAGGGCAATTTCAGTTAATTCAGCCCCAGTTCCTCTCATGAACTTTAGTTCTACATCATGAATTGCCTACTGGACATTACAAATTAAATGTCCCAAAGGCATCTCAAACTTAATGTCAGAAACTGAACACATTATATTTCCCCAAAAAATCTTCCCTTCTTCCTTACTTCCCTAATTTTGTCAAAGGTCCCACCATTCTTCTAGTCTCCCAGGCTCCTAATCACAGCTTTACTCTTGACTTCCCATTCTCCCTCACTCCACATTCCCAGTCAATTAACAAATCTTACTATTTCTACATGTACATCTACATACTACCCATACTTCTTGCCTGTGACCCCTATGACCCTAGTTTAGGCTACCTTCACCTCTTATCTAGATCATTACAATGAACTCTTAATTGTCTCCTTGGCTCAAGTTTTTCTCCATTCCAGTCCATCCTACAGATTGCTGCCAAAGGGATTTTCCTTAAACATGTGACTCCCCTACTCAATCAGTTCCAGTAACTCCCTGATGCATCCTCATTAAACATAAACTTCTCCATTTAGTTTCTTTAAAGCCCTTCTCAACCTGAACCCAACCTTCTTTCCAGCCTCCGTAGACATCACCTTTTTTGCCTTACACAGCATTCCATTTTCTACCTCCATGCCATTTCACTGGCCATCCCAAGGTGGTGGAATGCTCTCCCTCTTTATCTCTGGCTCAGAGAATCCCTTTCTTCCTTTAGGAAACATCTCAAGCACTGTCTTCTGTATGGACTCTTTCTTGATGCACCCAACTAGGCACAGTGGATAGAGTGTCGGGACTGGTCTTCCTGAGTTCAAGTATGGCTTCAGACACTTACTATGTGCATGACCCTGGGAAAGTCACTTAACTTTGTTTGCCTCAGTTTCCTAATCTGTAAAGTGAACTAGAGAAGAAAATGACAAAACACTCCAGTATCTTTGCCAAGAAAACTCCAAATGGGGTCATGAAGAATGACTGAACAACAAAATGCATTTTTATTTATCCACTTTTTATTTATATGTGCACCTTTAATCTCTTCTGAATTACACCTTTGAAGTGTTTTATAAGAGATACAGTACTTAAATTTTGCTTTCAATATTTTTATGCTAGAAAACCTTGAGCTAAATTTTTAGTTAATATGATGTTTTTCAACACACACAAAAAAATGAAAAAGAATCTTAACATGGCCATTTGCCATTCTATCTGCACATTTTTCCTATTGTTTACCCTTCCTTCTTTCACAGAATTTCTCTTGGCTTCTGAAACAAAGAATTTTTCAAGCTGTTACCAGATGATCCTGTATTTTGCTAAAATTTTACACAAAATTAGACTTGTATCATGAAAACAAAGTATTGGAAGGGACCTCTAAATCTTCATCTAACTCTCCCTTCTGCTTCCAGTTAACCTTCACCTAAACCATTCTAGAAATATTTGGCCTCATAAGAAAGCTTGGGAAGGAAGAAGATTCTAAAACCTGTCTTAGTAGTTTTTGTTATCTAATATATCATATAGATGTATTATTACTGAGACTTGACAATCTATGACTTAAAACTGGACTATGGCTTAGGAAAGGTATATAATTTATTTAAGAGGATTTATCAGAATAGGTAAAAGTCGGAACATGGTACCATTGTATATTAAAGTAACTTTCCAAACACCCATTCCCATTAGAAAGTAAAGTACCCAGAAAGCAGCTGTCTACTTCTCCCCTCAGGATTTTAGGGATATCTCTAAGGAGCTATGTCCTCTGGAGTCACATCCTATGTTCTGTCTCCAAAATTTATCAACTAGTTGACATGAATTAGATTTTATAAAGGTAATTTACTGAGAGATTATAGCAAGAACAGCAGTTACAGAACAAGGAATCTCCCCAAACAAGAGGAGCTCACTCTCCCTTTGTACACACACACACACATACACAAGGTCTCTGGGGAGAGGAGAATCAGACTCAAAGCATTATACTATAAGGCACACTAGAGGAACACATAGGACTTAGGGGTATTTCTCAGCTCCTAGCTTGGGAAATCCTTTTCTCTTGTCTAAGAAGTCCCCACCAAATCTGCTTCAGGAAGTACCATTCACAATGAATGATTTGCTACCTTGCTAATCTGGACCAGTTCCTTTTCAGGACTTAGTGTCTCAACTTGGAATCTGTCCACTTCTGGAATGAATCAAGCAGGTTGCCCCTCAGGGCTGGCTTCTAACTAATCTTGCCTAACAACGCAACAAATTTTGGTGGTCCTCACTCCTTATTGCTGAATGACCTTCTTATGGGTCTTTTGACCTGTCAAAATTCACAAGACCAAAACCTGATCCATTCTGTATCCACATATTTATTCACTTAGTGTCAGAAAAAGTAAGCACAAAAGAAACTGGCATGATGCTTTCAGGGACAGCCTAGTAGGAGATAGTATAGTTGCCTACTCAGTGGCTCAGTGTTTCACAGTAATCCTCACCAGCAAATGTTTCTAGAAAAGAGACTAAGAGATTATCCACTCACATCATATTTAGTTCTAACTCAACCTCATCAGTCTATAGCAATATGTTTTGGTTTTCTTCCAGACCTAGGGAGACTACATCTACCTCCAGAGTTATAGCTACCCTGAGGTATTTGGAAGTATCAGATGCCATCAGCTCAAACTCTCCATTATGTTTCCCTTCATCAACAGTTAAGGGCCAGTGACTAGCACCCTAGTTTCATTTAACCATATGAATTAGCTTTTACATAATGATATTTACTTCAAAAGTATAGCAAATACAAAATATAGACATTTCCTCTAACACCTCAGGGACATACTCCCCCCTGTGCCTTCTCAGTATCTTGAGGTCGAACCAAAATTTAGCTTAGCTCTTACATAGCATTGATCCTACTAAGTTCATGTCCAGCCATAGCATAACTACTAGATTATTGTAGTTTCAGCTGGACTGGGTACAGAAGGTTACTCCTTGATCCCTGGGGGATTGATTCTGGGCTGGCTACAAAACCCTGCCTGAACTCTGATGTCTACTTCTTGTGGCTTGCTCTCCAGACTGCCAGATTAATCTCCTTCACTTAAAATAGAAAAGAACAAATGCAGATACCAACAACCAGGGCTTTTCACAGAGGAACATAGCCTCAAAGAGAAAGCCCTAAAGTCAGCATTTTCTTTTACCAGACACCACAAATTAAAGAGACAACAAGATCTCCCAAAAGCACAGATGAAAAGAATGAGATGAAGAAATATGGTGGAGGTCAACTAAAGCCTTTTTTGCATGCCTCTGAAACCATTAAAAGAGCTTCATTCACTATATGGCTAGTTGACCAGAACTAGTCACAGAATGTATGTGTGTGTGTATATATATATATATGTTCCATCCAAGACTTTCATTCCATGTCATCACAGTTCTCCCAAAATCAATCTTCTGTTTGTCATAGTTGTTCTAGATATGCATCAGAACCCCTGTTACAAGTCCTTCTGGATCCCCACCCAATCAAAAGTGTCTTTATTATCCCATGGAACAGTTATTCAGATCAACATATATTCTTAACGTAATGAGGGGACTGGCCAATGAGGGCCAGTCTGCTCCTTGGAGCATGCATGGATTTGTCCTTCCTATTGGGTTATGCAAATCATATGCGACATTCTCTGCCTACACCCAATCTAACAGGTGGAGGCTTGAAAAGCCATTTTCTGACCATGAGTGACTGAGGTGTGAACTGAAATGGGGTGGAGCAGTAGGTCAGGGAAAGTGAGCAAGCTAGGCAATTGAGAAGAGTATTTGAGAGAATGTCAATATGTATGTTGAAGTCCCCTACCTAGCAGGAGCTATGGAGGAAAGAAAGACTGTAATCCAGGAAATGAACTCAGAAAAGGAGGAGAGGTGTCCTGGCAGTCAGCAGAAAATATAGCCACCAGAATCTTGATTAGGTGATAAATACGCATTAAATGAATCTCAAAGGAGGTGAGTGATAGTAATAGAGGGAGAGCCTAGAAGTGGCAAAAGGGAACAAGGAGTATTTAGCTCTCCCACTATGGAGTATGGGGGTACTAGTTAAAGGTCAACTAGCACTGGAAAGGATAACCAGTGAACCCGTCTTATCAGAAAGAAGCCATGTCTCAGTGAGTACAAGAAGATGGAGCAAGAAAGGAGAAAGTTTAAGATGAAATCTAGTGTGTTATGGATCAGACGTTCCAAAGAGCACAGTGAAAGGGGAATAGGGAGACAAGGTTAACTTTTGAATAGAGCTTTGGCTGAGGAACACTTAGAATGAAAGGAATGGGAATAAGGAAACTGTTGGTCAATAAGGAATAGGAAACTGGGGTTTGAACATTGGCAGTTGGGGATTCAGAATCACTGGGATGGGGAGGGTATGATGGAGTATATATTAATCACTGAGGAATAAGATCAGATAGGTTATAATTGTCCATAGGGTTTTGCCCTCAGAGTAGAGTTGTTCCAGAGTATTAGGTCTAGACAAGTATGTAGCTGGAAAGTAGAGTGACATCAAGTATGCCTGGATGGGGGCAAGGAAATTGCTAAGTAGTTGTAAGAGATCAGAAAGGTGCCTGTAGAGAAATAGAAGTGATGCTCGGAGATGCTAGGTCCACTGCTTCCCATCCAAATTCCCACAAGTCAATTGCTATGGATTTATGTAAGAGTCAGAGCTTCCAGATCAAAGATAAAATACTTCAAGCAGTCAGAAAGAAGTGGTTCAAAACCAAGCAATCAAATTCATGATCACAGAAGACTATGCAGCAAGTACAATAAAGAAAAAATATTGAAATGTAATATTGCAAAAGGCAAAAGAAAGAACAAAGAATAACATCTTTTATGAATCTGAGTATGTTTTTATGGGGTGAGGTGGTAAGAACAACTAGGTTTTTAATAGAGAACTTTCAAAAATTCCTGATGAAAAGAACAAAAGCTGAGTAGAATCTTTGAAATGAAAATAGGAGAAACAGAAAAATAAATACATTTTAGAAATTGGGGAAGGATAAATGACAATAGGAGAACAGGCAAATATCTCCTAAGATTCCCACTGTCTTTAAGAGTCATAGAGTAAATAAAGGCAAATACAGGGTCTGGGGATGGTTTTGTACCATTTAATTTGAAGAAAGGAAAACAGTACTTGGGGGAGAAATAAGGAAGGGCAAGAGAAGAATGTACTCATAGTAGGTAGGGGATTTCAACATACATACTGACACTCTCTCAAATACTCTTCTCAATTTCTCAATATGCAAATATGAAGAAGGGGTTGGGAGGGAAAGGCATCTCTTGAAACTCAGTCTTAGCTAAACACATACATAGAGTTTGATTTAGAAATGCATCAAATTCAAGAGGGAAAGGGAGGGCAGCTAGGTGGCACGGTGAATAGAGCACCAGCCCTGGAGTCAGGAGGACCCGAGTTCAAATCCAACCTCAGACATTTGACACACACTCACTTACTAGCCATGTGACCTTGGGCAAGTCACTTAACCCCAATTGCCCTGCCCTCTCTCCTCCAAAAGGCAAAAACGGAAAAAAAAAACCACGGGAAAGGGAGAGGAAAGGGGCATTTAAGAAAGAGGGTAGTGTTGAGAAAAGAATAATCACAAGCATAAACAAAAGAGAGAATGAATTTAATGAATTAATTGAATGTGTAACTTTAGAAAGTAGAAAAGCAAAAAGAAGTAGAAATTCTAAAAATCATAGGAGGAAAAGTTAAAGGAAAAAAATTTCATTGATGGTAAAACTAGAAGCTTTTTCTTCAAGCTATTAAAATTACAAATTATTAACTAGTTTTAGAGAGATGGAAATCAAATTATTATACTCTTCAATGAAATTATTATGAACTATGTCCAATTATATGACAACACAGTTGATAAATTAAATGGAAACAATTAACTCCAGTATTACATAAATTAGCTATAAAAATATAGAGAGGGACGAGCGGCTAGGTGGCACAGTGAGTAGAGCGTCAGCCCTAGAGTCAGAAGGACCTGAGTTCGGATCAGGCCTCAGACACTTAACGCACACACAAATAAAAAAAAAAAACCTAGCCGTGTGACCTAGGGCAAGTTGCTTAACCCCAATTGCCCTCCAAAGGGCAAAAAAAAAAAAAAATATATATATATATATATATATAGAGAGAGAGAGAGAGAGAGAGAGAGAGAGAGAGAGAAAGAGAGAGGGGGGTGGGATCCTGCCAAACTCATTATATGAGATACATATAATTGGCCCTGATGGCCAAACTAGGGAGAAATAAAGCAGAGAAAAAAAATAATAGATCAATATCTCTAATACTAATTTAAAATATTTATTAAAATAATAGCAAAGAAGCTATAGGAATATATTTAATAGATTATGCATTATAACCAGATTCACTTTATGTCAGGAATTCAAGGTTGTTTCAATGTTTAAAAAAAAAACTTTAAACATAATAGATCATATTAATAACAAAAAGAAAAAAACCCAGAAAGCTGTTTTCAAGTAATAGAGGGTTATAAGCCCATTCACAGGAACATTTGTATTATACTGGCACAAAGGAAAAGTAGATGAATAATATATTGGTACATACTAACAAGTGCTCTTACTCATTTCCACTGCATATTTGAAAGCAGCTCCTAAGCTCCAATCTTGAGTAATTTATACTCCAAAACATTTATTCAAACCATTGCTTGGCCAGTTCCAAGAGAGGAGAGAAGAAATAACCATTTCATGAAGCTCCAGTTTTCCCAATCACTTTACATACCTGGTGGCAAATGATCATCTCCACACTCTGGCCAGTAATACCAACAGTCTGATTCCTGTTCCAGGGTGAGTCCTGGAATGTCTATGATCTGGTGCCTTCTCTCTGGTGTCAAAGCCACACCTAGGGTTCCCAGTCAGTGAGAACAAAAGCTGAAGAGCTTTTGCTGCTGTCTACCTTCCTGTTGCATGCCAGAGTTTTGGCATCTTTTCCATAAAGCTCAATCATGCTCTTTTTTAAATAGCTCATTCATATCATAACGTTAAAAGAAGCTTAGGCACCACATTTACATTAGTAAGGCTTTAAACTCCCCATCTCTTTGACACCTGGAATACATGGACAATGCAAGGGAAACTTATACCACCTTCAAAGCGGGAAGCTGTTGAAGAAAGTAGTACACAAGTGTTTGAAGCATTGCCAAGTAAAAGAAGGTTTAGACTTGTCCTGCTTGGCCTCAAAATATAGAACTAAGCTAGATGAAAGTTTCAGAGAGGCAGATTTTGACTTGATGTCAGGAAATACTTGCTAATGATTAGAATGATCCAAAAGTGGAATGGGCTGCCTCAAGAGGTAATGAGTTCTAACGCACTGGAAATCCTCAGGCAGAAACCGGAGTACTGCTTTCAGTGATGTTATAGAACAGATGCTTGGTCAGGAACAAGAATCTGCTATTCCTTAATATCTTAGATTTGTGAGGGATAATTTGCAGTAAAGTTTCCCCATTCTGAAAAATCAAATCTAGAGTGGCTTCAGCATCCACTAGGCCTAAGTTTAGAGGTCACCTGACCTTACAGGAATTGGGACTTAGAGCAATGGAGACCCTCCCCAGTGCCACCTCAGCACAAGATATGCCAAATAAGGACAGAAGTGCTTTCTCAAATGTACATTGGGTGATCTACTGTTTCCTTGTTCTGGTACTTGAGGTAGATTGCTGCACTTGGATTGTACACCTAACTTCAGGCCAATGGAAGAAAAGGATCAGGAGGGGCTGGGGGAGAATTACAAGTTAGGGCTTTATAACTTTGCCATTTCCTTTTGTAAATTGCTTCTCCTCCCTGACCATTTGTCAGGAAGGTGGCCCTTTCTCAAGACCGTATTAAACCATTCTTTTCTGCTTCCTACCTTGAGAAACTTCTGAGTATTATTTGGGTTAGGATTTTCATTGCATGCAGTTTTTGGGGTGTACACAGATGTCTTCTTAGGCCCCTCCGCATTGTAGACTCTATAATGAGTCAGCATGTTATAGTAACAATTCCTTTCTCAATTTCCTTACAGATGCTAAGCTGTTTAGAACACATGTACCATGATCTTGGTCTAGTCAGAGATTTTAATATCAACCCTATCACGCTGAAGAGGTGGCTGGTAATTATTAAGCATATTAATTTGTCCCTTGTTTAGAATGACAAATGTTTTGATTCCCCAGATCCTTCTTGGACAAAACTGGGTTTTCTAAAAATGAAGTGTCCTCAGAAGTGTTATGTTGTAAACTAGGTTTCTTGTTCAAAGATTTTTAACTCTCTACCAAACTGGGAGAGAATTTATAATAAGAACAGAAATTGTTGCAGTGCTATAAATTAGTGGAGGCAAAGATAGTTCATCTAGTAAATCCAACTTGCAAAATTATTTTTCTAATGTGGCAGCCTGAAAAATTCAAGATCTGAGGAAAATCTTGGGATCCAGAAACTCAAAGAAAGTCTTGAGACCATAGAGATGAGGCAGGTTTGTGTGTCTGTGTGTGTCTGTGTGTGTGTGTGTGTGTGTGTGTGTTCGCGTGCGCACGCTTTCACGCACTTGAGCAAAATGCTTCTAATTCTGAGTTGGTTAAAAACTGAATTAATTTACAGCTTCTATTCAAGGCCACAAGAGGCAATATGGTTTAATGAACAGAGAGCTGACTTTGGTGTCAGAAAGTCCTGAGTCCTACCTCTGACACATACTTAGTAAAGTCCTTTACTTCCTCAGTTCCCCTCTAAGACTACAAGTTTCAAACAATTGCTTATCATCATTAGTAGAGTGAGTTTCCTCACCAGGAATTCCCTATCTCAATGAAATCACAGGTTCAGACAAAAAAAAAAAAATTAAAGCACAACTCAACTGCTACAAGAGATGGAGGTGGGTGGGATGACTCCTAAAGTCTATTTTTACTATAAATAAACAATATTCCTTGGATCTTAAACTATGTATTTTCTGAACTTAAAGAAAATGAGAATCAAACAAAAATATATAAAGTAAGATAAGTAAAGTAAAACAATGTATTCTAATGTGCCTTGCCTTAGGAGGTCCAAATTCTACTCCTGTTTTATTGCTGACCTAATACGTCTCCTGGAAAGTGATTTCACTTTATGAGTCCCAATTTCCCCATATGTCACCAAGGTAATCTTGCCTGCTTCAGATGAGATTTATCAGGTCATTTTAGTATCTTCAGAAATATGCACCTAATATGAATAAATGCCATTCTCATCAGCATTATTATTTTGGAACAAGAATGGGGGGGGGGGTGGATTAGGAAAAAGAACAATAAACCCTGAGGTTAGAATTAGAAATGGAGAGGGAAGATGGAATCCTAAGCAGTCTTCCTCAACATAGAAAGGAATAAGTGGCTAATAATGCCAAAATTTCAGCTCATATTTTTTTTTAATCTTGGCAGCTCTGCATCCATGACAACTATAGAGACAACCCCTTTCATAACTTTCGACACTGCTTCTGTGTGACTCAGATGATGTATTGTATGATATCTCTCTGCTTTCTCCAGGTGGGTCCCTGTTCTGCCTCCTCTAGGAACATACATCTCCTATTTCCTTTCAGTCTTGGCACTCATCACAGCCTCACAATGCTGAGAAAGGAATGAAAACAAAACACAGATTTTAACTGGGAGAAAACCGTGTCTTTCCTTGGACAGAAGAAAAGGGGAACACTCTGTGAGCAGCCCCTGGCTAATATGGACAGATACCTCCAAATTTACCCCAGCCTATGTACCAAGAAAAAACTAAAATTAAGAGTTTCCAAGCCATAAATCTTATAGTCTGTTATTTTCTTATCCTCCTAAATGTTCCCTTGAGGTAAATGTCTGTGGACTAGACAAGATCCCCCACCCCACACCCCCAACCGCCCACCTCTACTTCCTGGTGCTTCCACCCCCTACTCCCTGACCCTTCCCTCCCACCTCTGCTTCTCTTCTATTCATATCTTCCCACCCTGCCTCCAGAAAGCCCTGTCCCAGCACTATCTCCAGATTCTGTAGGCCCTAGGCCCTGATATAAAGCCAGTCCCTAGGACAAGCTCCCCCTATTTAATCTTCTCCATACCACTGGTTTGCCAGCTTCATTCAATCTTGCCCAGGGCCATCTTAAAAGCAGAGCTCAGTCAGGTTCACAACGCCAGGGCCAATTGGCTTCCATGGCCTCCTGGAAGTCTTCCAGTTCTAGAAGAATCCTTCCTCTATCCCCACCCCCCACACACGCACCTCCAGAGTTTTCTCCAGTACAAGGATCCACTGCCTCTTGAGTCTTTCCTACTGGATTGTAGGTCTCCTGGGGCCTCACTGCATTTAGCATCACCACCTACCACAAGGTTCACCTCAAGGAAAGACCTCAAATAGTTGTATCACCTGCCTACCCTAAGGCAAGACTTCTTTCTAATAAATTTCACTCTAGCTGGACAAACTTCTCAATAATTAGTATATTCCAACTACCTTATCATCTTCCCATCCCAGTAGCTCAGAACCCTCAGCTGAAGATGTACAAACACTATTCTCCATCCCCCTGCCCCCTTGTTCACTCCAATTTACCTCAACTGTACTCACTAATGTTTCACTTTTGACATGAATGCCCTATTTGTCCTCTGAAATGCCTACTCCAAAATGAACTTCTTTTCATCTTAAAATTCTTTGTCAGGGCGGCTAGGTGGTGCAGTGAGTAAGAGCGGCAGCCTCAGAGTTGGGATGACCCGGGATCGAATCCTGCCTCAGAAAATGAGCACCCACGCATAAATAATGACTGGCCGTGTAACCTTGAGCAAGTTACTTAACCCCAATTGCTTTAAAAAAAATTTCTTTGTTACTCCTTCCATTTTCCCAACCTTAACTCTTTGTTAAATTAACCTATCGATACACTATTCTCTACTCTCAAATCTTTTGTTCCCATGTCCTATCCCAAATAATGCCTTGCTAACCCCTAACCCTGAATTATTTCTACCATTTGCCTGTTTCTCTGTTATTCACATCATTCTGGACAAAGAAGCCAGAGGTTTAACTCCATAGGGATGGGAAAAGTAGGAGTGCAAGATAGTAGGCTAATCATTAAGGAATGAGGGTAGAGACCAAGTAGATGAAGGCAGGGGATTAAAAAGGTTCAAGGTCAAAGTTTTGTGTCACAAACTGTCAAACATGCCATGTGGCTATGAATTGGGGCAATCCTGATGGGGTTATGCCCCTTTTTGGCAAGGTAGTTTATCCCAGCCACTCTTTGACAGCAGGACTAGATGAGTTGTTCCCTCTGAGCTGGTTCAGAGGCCTACCGAAAAGGTGGTTTGTCCCAGTCTGGAATCTCCCCAAGAGACAGGAGGTGGTTTGTCCCTATCTGGAAAACTACCATCCTGAATTCTATAGTAATCTAGGGACATGTTTGGAACTTTATTAATTAATAAAACCACAGCCTCTTTCTCATTAATTAATGTCACCTCTAATTTCAGCTCCAGTTTATTAGGTATTATTTATTACATAACTAAAGAAACCTCTTTTTCTAATAGTAATTACTCATTTACACATATACTCATATATTAATCCTTTCATCACCTATGATTAAATCAACATTAATAAAAAAACTACATTTGGTGGATGGGAAAAATCACAGCCAGAGTCACATCAAACCCTTACGCTAGTTCCTGTGGGCTTCACTTCCAGAAACACAGTTTCATAATTCAGCTTATTCTACATACTGATTAAAGTCTCTCAAGATTCTGCTTCATACTTTTCCTCACAATAAGAGTTTAATTCATTCTCTGAGGAAAGAGGTTAGTTATAACAGTTCTTTTTTCTTTGTCTTCTTCAGTCATCACATGTAGCAGTCTTTCAGAATACATTGTAAACTGCCAGTTCTTCATAGACTTTTCTTCATATATAGCAGTTGACAGTCTTCACAAGAAATAAGTTTCACCTCACCTTTCTGTTTTCTCTACAGCTTATGTAATATAGTCTATATCAAAGTTAAAACACACATCTTCTCTGACTCCATGGGATGAAATGCATCAAAATAAGACATAGTAAGATTACTCCCGATTGCCAGCACAAACTGCCTTTTTCTGCAGCATTCCATATGTCTCTGAAAGATTCAGTAACAGTACGTATAGTCTCAATGAGAAAGCTTAGTGAAACAAGTGTGATATAAATAAATAAAAAGAATAAGCAAAGTGATTTCAAGAAACAAGGAACCATGATAACTGTGGAGGTAGGGGAAGCACCAAGAAAGTCCTTATGTAGGAGATAGTTCCTCCTAAGTATGCACTAAAGGAAGTTAGGAATTCTAAAAAGTCAAGGTAAGAAAGGAATGTGTTCCAAGTATGTGGGACTGATCATTCACTTCCATTCAATATCAATATTGATTTTCTTCTGTAAAGTGAGTATAAAAGGCTGAATAGCTATATATTATTGCTTTTTTTTTCTATTGTAGGAAAAGTTTTCTCAAATGGATATCTTAGTTCTAATGACTGCAGCTGTCTGTCATGATCTGGATCACCCAGGATACAATAATACGTATGTTCATAATATTTTGGCCATCTTTATTTTAAAGGATAAGCTGACAAGCAAAAGAGAAGGGATTTATTACATCAAACAATCATCTGATATTCATAACAATTTAAAGTTGTAGCTATAAGACTTTCTTTTTTCTTTAACTTGGCATATACTTTTAATGAGAGGGTTCATATTTCTCCCTATGTGTCCTTTCTATGCCATGATTTTACAGTTTGAAAGGTTTGAAAAATATAAGTTCCATTTTCTCCTTAGAAGAAGTAAAGGTGTTTTGGTAAGGTCATGATTTCATTTATGAGGATATTTCCTTCTAGCCTTTTCATTTTGTCCAACATTTATGCCAAAATTTATATCTTTTCTATGCTCATTCACACTGAGCAATATCTGCTCAAACATGAATATGAAGCAGGATGATACAATGAAAACATCACTGACTCTACACTCAGAAGCCCTGGGTTCAAATTTCAATCTCTGATAACTTGTGTGAATTTAAGTAAATCACTAATATTCCCTCAGTTTCCTCTGATGCCTCTGAGTTCTATTTTTAATTTAATTGTTGATGTAAATAAAGAAATTAAGGGTATTGAGCTAACTAGCTTTTAAAGTCACTTTTAGGTGTATGATCCTATGAAATAGGAAATAAATTTAAATTAGTTTGACTTGATAATATATTCTGGTTTTATTTATTAAATAATTGCTTTTTTAATATGTTGAAAATGTCAGTATTTTGGTAAGACCTTGGGATGGAATACATTTTTCTTAAAACTTGGCATAAAAAATCTATGCCCAATCTCTAACTATAAATGTATATATCTCATGTATATGTTTATACATGTGTGAAATATGGAAGAGGTAGAAACATTGTGAAAGCTGGAGCAAGTTTATAAATATACAATAAGGCAATAAGTAATGAGATTGATTTCAGAAACCACTCATAGACATAGGTTTCTTTGCTTTTTGGTCATATTTGACACATACAATTTCTCTCATTTTTTCCCTTATTAGATTTTAATAGTTGAGTCAGTATACATAAGAATTGAGCCAGTATACATATTGAGCTCTTTAAGAGCAGCTTTATAGTTTTCGTCTTTGTATTCTCATTGCCTACCACAGTGCTTTGCACATAGTAGGTGCTATAAAAAAAAGTTTATTAAATGAAATTTAATTGAATGTGCAGAAAATTCTACTTGAAAGGAATTAATAAAAAAGCTTGAGTGTCTTATATGTTGAAATTCTCACCTTGTATATGGAAGGTAGTACAAAATACAATCGACTTAGGAAATAGAAGGCATCCTAAGCAACTCTCTTGACCTTTTCTGAGCCCTAATATCTGCATCTCTGAAATGGGGATAGCAAAATAGGGAAACTACTTCCTTAGGAGTGCTCTTACATGGGTAAAAATAAGATTAAATAATATGCATACATAAGATTATTAAGCTAGTAGTAGATTTTGTTATTGCAAGATGTATAACAGATTGCAGTGTAGGATACATCTGTGTAAAGTGTATGTGGCACATAGATTTCTCACTCTCTTCTTGATGCCAGTTACCAGATTAATGCACGCACAGAACTTGCAATACGCTACAATGACATTTCACCTCTGGAGAACCATCACTGTGCAGTGGCTTTCCAGATCATTTCTCAGCCTGAATGTAATATTTTCTCCAATGTAACAACAGAAGATTTCAAAAAGATAAGGCAGGTTTGTAAATGGGGACACAATAGCGGGGGCACTTTTCTATGACATTTTCTCTTTTTTTGTTCATTTTCAAATCTTTATTATTGTTTTTTGATGTAATTTAATATTTCATTTTCCCCAATTACATGTAAAACCAATTTTAACATTAGGGTTTTTTTTTCATTTTTGAATTCAAATTCTCTTCTCCCCCCTTGCTCCCATTTTCTCCTCTTGTGACTGAGAAGGCAAGCAATTTGATATATGTTATACATGTGCAGTCATGCAAAACATGCAAAACTAATATTCCATGTTAGTCATGTTGTGAAGGAAAACAAAAATAAAAACTAAGAAAAATTAAGAAAGTAAAGAAAAAGTAAGGTTTGATCTACATTCAGATGCCTTCAGTTCTCTGTCACAAGATGGATAGTATTCTTTAGCTTAAGTCCATCAGAATTGTCTTGGAACACTGTATTGTTGATAATAGCTGTCCTTCATAGTTGATCATCATACAATATTGCTGTTACTGTATATAATGGTCTCCTAGTTCTGTTGAATTCACTTTATATCAGTTTGTGTCAGGTTTTTCTGAGAGCATCCTGCTCATCATTTCTTATAGCACAATAATGTTCCATCCCAACCCCATATCACAATTTGTTCAGCCACTCGCCAATCGATGGGCACTTCTTCTATTTCTAATTATTTGCCACCATATAAAGAGCTTCTACTTTTGCACATATTTTTGTACACATTTGTATATATCTTCCTTTTTGTTTTTTATCTCTTTTGGATATAGACCTAGGAGTGGTATCTTTTGGTCAAAAGGTATACATGGCTTTATAGCTCCTTTGGGTATATTTCCAAATTGCTCCTCAGAATAGTTGTCAGTATACAATTTCACTGACAGTGCATTAGTGTCCCAATCTTCCCATATGCCCTATAACATCTACCATTTTCCTTTTCTATCATATTAGCCAAGATGATGAGTGTGGGGTGTAGTTCAGAGTTGTTTTAATTTGTATTTCTCCAATCAATCGTGATTTAGAGCATTTTTTCATGACTATAGATAGCTTTGATTGCTTTGTCTGAAAACTGCCTGTCCATAGCCTTTGATCATTTATCAGTTGGGGAATGGCTCTTATTTCTATACATTGACTGAGTTCTCTATATATTTGAGAAATGAGGTCTTTATCAGAGAAATCATAAATTTCTTGTGGTTACTATGTGTTTCCCTCCATCTTGTTTTCCCTCATTTATCCTACTCTCTCCTTTCACACTCTCCATTCTCAAAGTGTTTCACTTCTGATTTTTACCTTCCCCAATCCACTCTCCCTGCTATCAGTCCCATTCCACCACCCCCTTCTCTTGTCCCTTCCACCTCCTACTTTCCTGCAGGATAAGATAGATTTCTATCCCAAACCGAGTGTGTATGCTATTCCCTCTTTGAGTCAATTCCAAGGAAAGTAAGGTTCAGGTGTTCCCTGCTACCTCCCCCATGTTCCCCTCCATTGCGAAAACTCTTTTTTGCCTCTCTTATGTGAGATAATTTACCCCCATTCTATCTCTCCCTTTGCCCTCCCCCCAGTGCATTCCTCTTCCTCACCCTTTAATTTTGTTTCGGCTTTTTAAGATAATAGTCCCACCATATTCAACTAACACCTGTGCCTTCTATGTATTCTCCTTCTAACTGCCCTAATAATGACAAAATTTTTGGAGTTAAAACTATCATTTTCCCTTATAGGAATGTAAATATTTTTACTTTTCTGAATCCCTTATTATTTCTCTTTCCTGTTTTCAGTTTTATACTTCTCTTGAATCTTGTATTTGAAAGTCAAATTTTCTATTCAGCTCTGTCTTTTCATCAGGAATGCTTGAAAGTCCTCTATTTCAGTAAATATCCATCCCCCCCCCGAAGGATTATAGTCAGTTTTTCGGGGTGATTCTTGGTTGTAATCTTAGCTCATTTGTCCTCCAGAATATCATATCCTAAGCCCTCCAATCCCTTAATGTAGAAAGTGCTAAATCATTTATTATCCTTACTGTGGCTCCAGGATATCTGAAATGTTTCTTTCTGGCTACTTCCAATATTTTCATCTTGACCCTGGGACTCCGGAATTTGGCTATACTATTCCCATTTTGGGATCTCTTTCAGGAGGTGATTCATAGATTTTTTTCAATTTCTATTTTATCCTCTGGTTCTGGAATATCAGGGAAGTTTTCTTTGGTCATTTATTAAAAGATGATGTCTAGGTTCTTTTTTTGATCAGGGCTTTCACATAGTCCAATGAGTCCAAGTGAAGTGAGCAGAACCAGGAGAACATTGTACACAGTAACAGCAACATTGTGCAATGACTAACTTTGATAGACTTGGCTTTTCTCAGCAATGCAAGGATCTAAGACAACTCCAAAAGGCTCATGATGGAAAATGCTGTCCACATCCAGAAAATAACTAAACAGTCTGAATATAAATCGAAGCATACTATTCGCTCTCTTTTTGGTTTGTTTGTTTCCTCCTTCTCCTGGTTTCTCCCATTGGTTCTAATTCCTCCTTACAACATGACTAATTTGCAAATATGTTTAATATGAATATATATGGTGAGCCTTTATCAGATTGCATGGGGAGGAAGGAGGAGAAAATTTGGAACTCAAAGTCTTATGCAAGTGAATATTAAAAACTAAAAATTAATTAATTAATTAAAAAAAATAATATCTCTGGGGCAGCGAGGTGGCTCAGTGAGTAGAGCACCAGCCCTGGAGTCAGAAGGACCTGAGTTCAGATCTGACCTCAGACACTTAACACACACAAACAAAAACCTAGCCATGTGACATTGGGCAAGTTACTTAACCCCAATTGCCCTCCAAAAAGCAAAAAATAAAATAATAAATAATATCTTGTTTCTAGTCCATCCTCTGACAAGCCATGTGGCCAAGAACAAATCTTTTAAGTGCTCAGTGCCCAGGCAACTCTATAAATTATACAAGAGTTTCCAATCTGCATTAGTGGAAGGAATTTTGAAATAGGGAGTATACCATTCTGATGAACTCATATTGTCTAATTCAAAAAAGCATTCCCAGGTTACATCTAGGAAATAATTTAATCCTAGAGAAAATGTAATAGACACATATGTATGTTTATAGGTAGATAGAGAGATAAACTACTTAATTCATGCATTGTCATTTCAATTATTTAGGGAATAATTACATTAATCCTGGCCACTGACATGGCAAGACATGCAGAAATTTTGGATTCTTTTAAGGAGAAAATGGAAAATTTTGACTACACAAATGAGGAACACATGATTTATGTAAGTAGACTTCTGACACTTCGTTCTTCCAGTGACCAGAATCCAACAAGGTCTTTTGTTTATATTATCATACTTATATATAGGTTGTAATGCCTACAACCTTTCAAAGTCATAGTTTGCCTTGTAAATTTATAAGTGTTGAGTAATTAACAGAATTTTTCTTATTGGTAATTCTGTGAAAGGCCATTTGTGCCCAAATATGACAGAATCCATAACAAGTGTGTACTGATAAACTGAGATAAAGAATTACCCAAATAATTCAACTGTCCTTGTTTCAATGGATAATAGTATATCTGCCTCCCAAGAAAATTAACCAAAGGACAATAATGTGAAACTTGCTTTTGAAAGATTGTTTGAGGGACGGCCAGTTGGCACAGTGAATAGAGCACAGGCCCTGGAGTCAGGAGGATCTGAGTTCAAGTCTGGCTTTAGACACTTAACACTTAGTTGCAACGTGGCCTTGGGCTTAACTTAACCCCAATTGCCCTGCCTTCCCCCCTCCAGGAAAAAAAAAAAAAGATTGTTTGATGTCTAGCATATAATGCTGACTTATAAACTCCCAGTTGATTCCAAGCACACTAAGGTCTTCTTATTGCTGAATAGCTTTGAAATATAATTCATTCTCCACTCTCTATTATGTGATCAGTTTTGTATGAGAAAAATGGAAGAGATGAATTAATTTTGCTCTGCATTCTTGTGAATATAATGAACTCTGCTATCTGGCACTTTATTAGACTGAACTTTATTTTCAAATTTGCAATTCCACAGTAAAGTGAAAAAGATCACTCTTCAGCACTGCAAAAACTTCAAGTGGATCATCAGAGAAAGATTAATTTATGTTCCTAACCCTTTTGATTTGAAATGAGCTGTGTGCTATTGTTCAAAGAGACTAGGAATCAGAAATAACTAAGCTCACATCCTGGCTCTGCATGACCTTGCACAAGTCAATTAATTTCTTTGACCATCAGCTTGTCAATCTACAAAATGGAGATTATAATTTGTGTATATATAGTTCACAGGATTAACTGTGAAAATCAAATGAGGCATAAAAGAAGTGGGCCAAACCCCTCAGAGTAGCCCTAGAAAGGCACATATAATAATAGGCTTGCTCTGAGAATGTGACCTGAAAATACTCCTTACACCTCAGCCATCTTTTTAACATAAATGCTCACTTGGAAATGCTGTTTGATAGTGAATCTCGGACTTCCAAGGTCTCCAAGGAATCTAAGCTACTTGGACTACCACAGTCTTCAAGGGATACAAGTTACAGGTGATCTAAAAGACATGGAGAAATCTGTGGTGGATATAGACTGTAGTATTTACTCAATAATAACCCAAGTGTGCGGAGTAATGTAAAGGATACTCAAAGGAAACTGATGATTTAGAAAAGAAGGTGTACTGATCCTGTAGTACTAACAGACCAAGTTTTCCACGAGTACCCATGAAATAAAAATGTCTAGAGATGACCTTCAGCATGCTTGGTGGATTCTTTATAGAAGATATATGGAAGAATAGTAAAGAGAACCACATGAGATAAGAATCCATGGATGGGTCATGATCCACACTGACAGAGCGAGATTTCAGATCCCCTGAAGTATTTTAAGACTTATAAATAATGAAACTAAGGATGAGTGGTTGTGTCTTCCCTAAGGCCACACAATTATCTAAGTGTCAGGAATCAAAACAAAGGTTCTCTTGACTCCAAGGCCAGTGTTATTTCCACTAAACCATAGCAGAGACTAATGGATAAAGAAGAACTCTCCTAGTTAGTCAACACATCTGCTATAATCTGCCTCTTAGCAAATAAAAAGTATATGAAAAGAAATTTTAAATGGTCTTTATAAAGTCAAAATCCACCCATCAACCAACAAAAATTCCAAAGAAGGCAAATAGAAATAGGGAAGGGAACTTTTATTTCATTAGTAAAAGGAATTCTCAAGTAAGAAAACACTGTACAACAATACAGATCAGTACTTTCTATGAAATTTAGAGTCTTTAATGAGCTGCCTAGATCACTGAGAGGTTAAATGACTCTCACAGGGTCATGAGGGGAAAATCTATGGAATATATGCCAATTAGCTGGAAATGTCAGAAATTAACTTGTAAATTTATATGTTTGTGGATATTTATTATAATTCTTTGATAATAAAGTATCTTCTTTCAGCTAAAGATGATACTGATAAAATGCTGTGATATATCCAATGAAGTCCGGCCAATGGAAATAGCAGAACCCTGGGTTGACTGTTTATTAGAAGAATACTTTATGCAGGTAAGAATGCTGCAAAGTTAAACTCTATGTCATGCCATTTAGTCATGTTTTAACAATGGTCAGTAGTTGAAAGATATGTACCAAGATGGAATAAAACACTAAGTATCTCCACAGATGAAAAGAAGCAAATTTGATAAAGATAGAGAAGATTGTCACTAGCCTATATTTGAAATTAAATTGGCTACAGTTTTTGAAATCAAATACAATGACAACCTACAAATGCTAATATAGTTGGATCACAATCTACTACCACTGAATACTCTCTGTATGTAACTGGTCAAACAAACTGCCCAGGAGTCAAAAGACAAATCAGTCAAAAAATGTTTAAAAAGCATAAAGCCCGTAATCTGTACCAAATCCTGTGCTAGGCATTGGGGAGATAAAAACAAAAGCAAAATAGTCAGTGACCTGAAGGAGTAAAGGAAAAGATTACATACTGATAGGTAGATAGAATAGATAGAGAGATAGAGAGATGGATAGATAGGTGATAGATAGATAGATAGATAGATAGTACCAGATAATAGTGGGGGAATGCACTAGTATCTACAGGTATCCCTTGAAGGAAACCAGAGATTCTATAAGGCAGAGGTGAAAAGGAATTCATCCTGGAGATGGGAGACAGCTAGAGTGAAGGCATGACAGCAGGCGATAGAGTGCCAGGTATGAGGGAAAATAAGAAGGCTAATTTGAGTGGATAGTAGTGAGAATAAAGGGAAGAATTTTCAAAAGTTAGACTGTGAGCTCCTTAAAAACTGGGACTTACTTTTATTTAAAATCTTCAATGCTTAGCACAATGTTTGACAATGTTTGGGAAGTGTAGGTAGTTGAGTCCACATTCTGAAAGACTTTATACACTAAAAAAGAAGTATTTATATTTGATTTCGGATATAATAAAAGTCACTGGAGTCCACTGAGTAAAAGAGTGATAGAGTCAGGACCATGTCTTAGGAAAATCACATTGTTGGCTATGTGGAGGAAGAATTGGAGTAGAAAGTCTTGAGGCAGGGAGACCCATTAAGAAGCAATTATAATAGTCAAGATGAAAACTGATAAACACCTTAACTATGGCTATGTGAGTAGAAAGAAGTTGAAGAATGAGAGAGAAATAATGGAGGTAGAAATAGCAAGATGTGGCAACTGATTGGACATGTGGGCTGAGTGAAAGTGAGAATTCAAGGGGGATACCAAGGTTGCAAACCTGGTGATTACTAGGATGCCTTTGACAGTAATAACAAAGTTTGAGAGATGGATGGGTTTAGGGAAAAGATAATTAATTCAGTTTTGGACTTGTCGAATAAATGAATGAAATGAATGAAAAAAAGAATTTATTAAATACTTTCTATGTGCAAAGGATTGTACTAAGTTTTGTATAGAAAAGTAAAAGTAAGTAAAAGTTCCTCTCAAGAAACTCATGTTCTAATGCAGAGACAATACATACGGAAGGTTTGAGAAAGTGAAATAGAAAGTTCCTATGGTCCTATGGTTCAGTCATTTCAGTCACGTCTGAGTCTTTGTGACTCCATTTGGGGTTTTCTTGACAAAGATACTGGAGTGGTTTGCCATTTCCTTCTCCAATGGTCCCTAAATTGCAGCAACAAAGCAGATGGCTATGCCATTCTAATGTATTCTCCACTGATGAAATCGTATGTTTCTTATGTTGAAGCACTTGATATGGAACTCATCTGAAAGTCACCTGCACAGAGGTAATAACTGAACCCATGGGAGCTGATGAGATCAGTGAGAGATGTAGAGAAAGAAGAGAATGAGAAACAGAGACATATTAGAAGTGATGTCATCATAACTCCTCTCTTGCTTCTCCTTATCTAAACACTGTTTCTTAGTTCCTTTTGCTAGTTTTTCTCCAGGTTATGCCCATTAACTGTGGTTGTCCAACAAAGCTCTATCCTGACTCCTCTTCTTCATTAATAACATTTCACTTAGTGATCTAATCAACCCTCTATGTTGATGATGTCAACTTCTCTCCTAACCTCCTGTTTTGCATTTCCAACTACCTTCTGAACATCACAACATGTTCAAAACTGAATTCAAAATCTTTTTCTTCCAAAACCCTCTCCTCTTCCTAAATTCCCTATTCTTATTGAGAGTACCACCATCCTACCAGTCACCCAGGCTCGAAAACTAGATGTCACCCTCAATTCTTCTCTGTCATCACCACCTCTATATCCAATCTATTGTCAAGGCCTATTGATTTTGCCTTTGTAAGATATCTCACATATGCCCTTTTTCTCCCTCTGACATTCCTGGTACTGGTCTTCATCACTTCATGCCTGGTGTTTGCTTTCCTTGCCTCAATTTTCTCTTCACTCCAGTTCATCTTCCACTCAGCTGTCAAATTAATCTTCCTAATGCACAGGTCTGACCACGTCACCCCCACACCCCATTCAGTGGTTCTCTATCACCTCCAATATAAAATAAAATCCACTGTTTGTTATGCAAAGCCCTTCATAACCTGACCTTCCACTAATTTTCTAATCTTCTTATGCCTTATACCTCTCTCTCTCTCTCTCTCTCTCTCTCTCTCTCTCTCTCTCTCACACACACACACACACACACACACACAACCAGGAAAAGAGATTATCCAGGAAAAGACAGTGCTCGACATTATGAAATGGTACAAAGATCAAGAAGGATGAGGAATGAGAAAACCCACTAGATTTAGGCACTACGAGATAACTGGATAGAGGAGTCTCAGTCAAGTGATGAGTTCAGATATCAGATTACAAAATATAGCGATATAAGTGAGAAGAGAACAGGTAACAAGTATAGATAGCTTTTTCTAGGACTTTAGCTAAGGGAGAAGAAACAAAGGACAGTAGTTTGAGGCAAAGGTAAATCTAGTGGAGTTTTTTTTTAATAATGGAAGAGACTCGAGAGAAGCATGAAAAGGGAAATGGAGGGGGGCGGAGCCAAGATGGCAGAGTAGAAACAGCTCATCCAAGCCACTCTGCCCCCACATTCCCCCCCAAACGATGTAAAAGGGGACTCTGAACAACTTCTGGAGCCCCAGCACCCACAGAATGACACAGAGAAGCTAAACTCCCGCTGAGGACAGCCCAGCAGCCCTGCAGGAAGGACCAGTGCAGTGGTCTGGGACCTGGCAGCGTGCAGCGCGCAGAGCGCAGGAGCCGAGCCGAGCCGAGCCCAGGTCCCCAGGAGCCGAGGTTTTAGCCCCAGGGCGGCAGGGCCAGCAGCCAGCTGGAGGAACCCCAGAACACCAGGAGCTGTGGCGATTCCAGAATTATCAACATAGACTTGCCTGGGACAAAGTAAGAGGTTAGTGTCCTATGGACTTTGGGACTGGTATTAGGGAATGCGTCGGCTCCCTCCCCTGGGGGCTAGAAGCCGCTGAGGACAAACGCCATTTTGTAGTTTTCAGAGGCAGCCCGCTCCCAGCCTGCAAATATTGTAGGGAGATCCAGCGATCAGTCTTGGGGGTAATCGCTCTTGCTTTAACCTCCCTGGATCTGGATTGTGATCTAGGGTGGAAGTCGTGGGTGGGTTTACAGCTTGCCAGAAACGGAAGTTGCCCCCCACACGTTCGGGACGAAAATTCCTCTATCTGGCCTTAAAGCCATAGTGTGGCAACAAGCCCAAAAGTCAAGTAATTAAGTGGCAACATGCCAAGGCAAAGGAAACAGAAAAATGCAACCCTAGACTCCTATTTTGGGGGCATAGAGCAGGAAAAGGACTGTGAGGTCAGAAGTCCTGCTCCAAAAGCCCCAGGGGAAAACATGAGCGGGTTGCAGGCCATAGAGGACCTTAAGAAGGACTTTAAAAATCAAATAAGAGAAGTGGAGGAAAAATTGGAAAGATAAATGAGAAGGATGCAGGAAAAGTATGAAATGAGGGTCAACAGCCTGACTGAGGAAAACAACACCTTAAAAAATAGACTAACTCAAATGGCAAAGGAGGCCCAAAAGGGCAATGAGGAGAAGAATGCCTTAAAAAGTCGAATTTGCCAGATGGAAAAAGAATCTCAAAAGTTCACTGAGGAGATTCATTCCTTCAGAGTTAGACTGGAGCAAATGGAAGCTAATGACTTTATGAGAAATCAAGATGCTGTTAAGCAGATCCAAACAAATGAAACATTAGAAGACAATGTGAAATATCTCATGGGAAAAACCACTGACCTGGAAAATAGATCCAGGAGAGACAATTTAAAAATTATTGGACTACCTGAAATCCATGATCAAGGAAAGAACCTAGAAAGCACCCTTCAAGAAATTCTCAAGGAAAACTGCCCTGATGTTTTAGATCCAGAGGGCAAAATAGAGGTTGAAAGAATCCACCAATCACCTCCTGAAAAAGATCCCAAAAAGAAAACTCCCAGGAATATCATAGCCAGGTTCCAGAATCCCCAGATCAAGGAGAAAATACTTCAAGCAGCCAGGAAGAAACAATTTCAATATTGTGGAAACACAATCCGAATAGCCCAGGACCTGGCGGCCTCTACACTGAGGGATCGAAGGGCATGGAATATGATATTCCAGAGGGCAAAAGAACTGGGAATGAACCCAAGGGTCACCTACCCAGCAAAACTGAGTATTTTGTTTCAGGGGAAAATATGGTCATTCAGTGGAATAGAGGACTTTCAAGCATTCTTGAGGAAAAAACCAGAATTGAATAGAAAATTTGACATCCAGACACAAGAAGGAAGAGATGCCTGAGAAGGTAATCAGGGAAAAGAAATCAAAAGGAACTTATCAAAGTTGAACTATTTACATTCCTATATGGAAAAGCAATAACTGTGACTGATGATATCTTTCTCACTATGAAAATAATGGAAGAAGGGTGTGTGGTCATATGAATACATATGTGAATGTGTGTGTATATGGTTACAGTTATATATGGATAGAGGGCATAGGTTGAATTTGTTGGGAAGGGAGAATACTCAAGGGATGAAATTATGAGGTGAGAGAGGAAAGTGTCAAGAGGAGATGGGGAGAGACAGGGTAGGGTAAACTATCTCATGTAGGGGAAGTGGTTGCAAAGGAGGGGGAGAATAAGGAAGGCTAAAAAGGCAAAACCACATTCACATTGAATTTGGTTCAGGGAGAAAATGACATACATACTAAATGGGATATCTCAACCTGCAGCAGGATAGGGGGAAGGGGGATGAGAGGAGGGATGATGGATGGGAGGGCATCCTTGGGGTGAGGGGAGGTTGGAAGTACCCACTATAGAAGAGGGACAGGATCATGTAGGGAATGGACCAGGTGGGGGATGGGATGAGTGGGAGGGAATTATAAGCAGCCTTATACAATATATCTACTATGATAATGTTTTGCATAGCTAGACATGTACAACATATACTGAATTACTTATCTCCCAAGAGGGAATGGGTGACAAGGGAGGAAGGAAATGGATCTGAAATTCGAGGTCGTAACATTAAATGTTTCAAATATATATAAATACTATTATTAATACTCTTTTGCTTGTAATAGGGAGATAAGATGTGCAGGCATTGGGACACAAAGATTCACCTTCCTCTAATGGAAAAGTCGATGGGGGTATGGGAGAAGGTATGGGAGAGAGCAGATTGGAGGAAGCGATATCTTGTGGGACTACTGTTCTGGGAGGTTGGGTAGGGGAATAATGGGGGGAAAATGATTGTAACTCAAAATCTGGCGGAAATGAATGATGTAAAACAGAAGTTAATAAAGCATTTGTTTAAAAAAAAAGAGAAATGGAAAAGGGAATTAATAAAGTTAAACTATTTATATTCCTACATAGAAAAATGATACTTGTAACTCATAAGAATGTTCTCATCATTAGGGCAGTTAGAAGGCATGTGTGTGTGTGTGTGTGTGTGTGTGTGTGTTACACACACAGGGCACAGGTGTGAGTTGAATATGAGGGGATATCTAAAAAAATAAAGGAGTAAGAAAGAGGAATGTGCTGGGGAAAAAGAGAAAGGGAGAAGTAGAATGGGGTAAATTATCTCACATAAAAGAGGCAAGAAAGAGCTTTTACAGTGGAGGGCAAGATTGGGGAGGTAGAATGTTTGAAATTTATTTTCATTGCAATTGGCTCAAAGAGGGGAAAACATACTCAGCTGACTATAGGAATCTATCTTACCCTACAGAAAAAGGAGAAGGGAAAGATAATAAAAGAAGGGGGGAGTGCTCATAGAAGGGAGGGTGGATTGGGAAAGGTAGTAAGTAGTCAGAAGCAAAACACTTTTGAGGAGGGACAGGGTAAAAGGAGGGAGAGAATAGAATAAACAGGGGGGAAATAGGATGGAGAAAAAAACAGCAATCGTAACTGAAAAAAATTTTGAAGGAAATTTCTCTGATAAAGGCCTCATTACTCAAATATATAGAGAAATGAGTTAAATTTGTAAAAATAAGAGCCATTCCCCAATTGACAAATGATCAAAAAATATGAACAGGCAGTTTGCAGAAGAAGTAATCAAAGTTATCTATAGCCACATTGAAAAATGCTCTAAATCACTATTGATTGGAGAAATGCAAATTAAAACAGTTCTAAGGTACTGCCTCACACCTATTAGATTGACTAACAGGTCAGAAAAGGAAAATGACAGATATTACAGGGAATACAGGACGATTGGGACACCAATGCACTATTGGTGGAGTTGTGAACTGATTCAACCATTATGCAGAGTAATTTGTCCAAATATTTGTAGTAGCTCTTTTCTGGTGGCAAAAAAAAAATGGAAATTGGGGGGATGTCCATCAACTGGGGAACGGATGAACAATTTGTGGCATATGATTGTGATCAAATACTATTGTGCTATAATAAATAATGAGCTAGATGCTCTCAGAACATGAACTGATGAAAAGTGAAATGAGTATAACCAGGAGAACATTGTACAGAGTAACACTAATATTGCAAGATGATCAACTATGAATGACATAGGTATTCTCAAAAATACAACGATCCAAGACAACTCTGAAGGACTTATGATGAAAAATGCTATTCATTACCAGAGAAAGAACTGAAGGAGTCTGAATACAGACCCAAACATCTTTTTACTTTCTTTATTTTTCTTGGGTTTTTGTTTTGGTCTGTGTTTTCTTTTACAACACAACTAATACAGAAATACGTTTTGAGTGAATACATATAAATATATATAACCTATATCAAATTGTTTGCATTCTCAGTGAGGGTGGGAGAGAATTTGGAACTCAATTTTTAAAAAAAGAATGTAGAAAATTGTTTTGACATGTAATTGGACAAAACCAAAATACTAAATTGAAAAAAAAGAGTGGAGGAGACTGAAATGTGTTTGTAGGTAACAGAATGAACTAGTAGATAGTGAAACACTGATGAGTAGGAAGAGAATGAAAGACTAAAGGAACAATCTACTAGAAAAGATGGGAGGGAATGACATCAAGAATACATGTATAAATAGGATAGGATAAAAGCCAACTCATTAGAGACTGGAGTAAGAAAGGAGAGAGTAAAGAGGGCAGAAAGTAATGGAGTAATAAGATGGAAGGAGGTCATAGAGAATAGCCTTGATTTTCTCAGCAAAAGTAATAATGAAGTCTTCAGAAGTGAGGGTGAGGGGAGAGTTTTGTGGAAGGATTGAGGGGAGAAAAGAAGGTTTGAACAGTTAAAAGAAATTAAAAATCAAGGAGGGTAGAATAAAAGGATTAGCTTATAAAGACCCAGTTGAGATTAAATAACACAAATTTGTAGTGGACTCATTCAGCACAGTTCCATGACTTCAGCTCCATTCAACAACAGATGAGGTAGGTGGAGATTGGCAAGGTATGAGTGACATAGGAGTTTAAGAGTTTTGAAAGTAGAAAATAGGGGGCGGCTAGGTGGCATAGTGAGTAGAGTGTCAGCCCTGGAGTCAGAAGGACCTGAGTTGGGATCCAGCCTCAGACACTTAATGCACACACAAATAAAAACCTAGCCGTGTGACCTTGGGCAAGTTACTTAATCCCAATTGCCCTCCAAACAAAAAAAAAAAGCAAGTAGAAAATAGGGTAGAGTTTAAGTTGTTAACTAAAGGGTCAACATTGGAAAGGGAGGAATAGGAAACTAGAGAAAGAATGATGGCTTGGTAAAGTAATAAGGAGTGAATAGATTATAGGTCACAGTGAGAATGAAGAACAGATTTAATGTAGTAAGACCTGGGGAGAAATGGAATGATAGGAATCTATGATCAAGAGTTCTTGATCATGAGATGAGTAAATGTGCACAAGTCAATATAAAATTATAGGTATAAGGAAGTTCTCAACCTGTGATCCTAATTGACCATGAGAGTAAATAAATTGAGGGGCTTAGACTAGATAATTGGATCTATGATGGCCAGATCTTGATCTATGATCCTATTAAAATAGGATATAAATTAAAAGTATTTGACTTGAAAATATATTCTGGTTTCTTTCATGGAGTATTTACTTTTGTATTAAAAAATATTAACATTTTACAAGTCCTTGGATTGGAATATAATTATCTCAAAAATCAGAAACTTTTAAGATATATAAAATTAAGCCAAGAGAAGCATCTGATTTTTTAAAAAGGACAACAGGATAAGCTATATGTTAGCAGCATTGTATTAAAATGAACATTCTAACAGGGGTAGAAAACACGTACTGGGAAATGGTATCCAGAGAAAATATTATGCTCAGAAATTCACAGGAATGGTGAATAAAGCCATGGGAAGAGACAACAGACATGTTCTTTAGAAGTAATGGGAAAACTGATTGTGTTTCTCAGAGTAAAGTTGGAGAGGTGAGTGGCAGTGTGGGACACACATAGCAACAGAATAGAGAGCAAGAAAATGGCTCAGATGAAAGGGAATATGAGTTATGGTTTGAATGGACCAGTCTAGGGTTGGCTAGATATAGTATGCTATGTGAATTTGTGATCTCTCACTCATCAGGAAAGCTTCAGTAATAGAATATTTATAATTATTTAATATTGAACACATGAATAGGGTGATTTCAATCCTTTCAAATTTCCAAGGAATTTAACAGTTTTATATTTATAATTGCTTTGTGAATTAGCTGAACTGCTATTTCAATGATACATCAATTTTAACACATTAGAATGGCCAGGTATGTCAATTGATGCAATAATTTTTAAAATAATTTTTACTATTTTATTATAATTACTATAATTTCTCCTATCTGTGCAAATGTACCTTAAATACAAACAATTACAAGAAAATATTATAATTTTACTTTGAAATAAAAATTTCCATCCTACTATCTCTAGTATGTGCAAATGCACTGTGTCAATTGCTGCACGTTGGTCATTTGAGGTATTCTTAAATTCTAGTCTTTAGAATACTGTCTCTTGCATTTATCTCAGAGTGACAGAGAAAAGTCTGAAGGACTTCCAGTGGCACCTTTCATGGACCGAGATAAAGTGACCAAACCTACAGCCCAAATTGGATTCATCAAGTTTGTTCTGATCCCAATGTTTGAAACAGTTACCAAGGTAAATAACTGACATTGGATAATATGTTATATATAAAGTCTGCAAGTCTTTTGAAAGACAACCATATTCTCAGTGTTACCCAGGTGAAACCTATTGAGTGACATGTAATTACTCCTAAAAGTGATGTTTGTGGCAAATGGTTTTCACTCAGAATCACAAAATCTCAAATTTTGGCACGGGTCTCAGTGACCATATAGTACAACCCATCCCTTAAAAATAATCCCCTCTACAATATACTTAGCAAGTGGTCAACCATCCTTTGCTTTAAAGCCTTTGGTCAGAGAGGATCCACTACTTCCTGAAATGCTCCAATCTACTTTTGGATAGCTCTGATTATTAGAAAGAAAATTATAGGTCAAGCCTAAGTTTGCTTCTTTGTAGCTTCTGCCCATTGCTACTCCTTCTGCCTTCTGGGCCCAAGCAGAAAAAGTAAAACTCTTCATTCAGGTGACAGCCCTTTCATATCTACCCTAAATCATCCTGCAATTAACCCTCCCAGTATGAACTTGAAGGCCATCTATGCCAGGTTCTCCACCCCTGCTCCTAAGGTGTGGTGCCCAGACCTAGACACAGTGACCCATATGTGGTCTGACCAGTAGAGGGGGTGGGGGAGAGGGGCAGGAATAAGCATTCCTTATAATGCCTCCCATGTGCCAGGCATTGTCTCCTAGATATGCCTGCCTTATGTTGTTCCTCACAACAACCCTGTACTAGTAGGTGCTATAATTGTTTCCATCTTACAGATGAGGAAACTGAAGCAGACAGCAGTTAAGTGACTTGCCCAGGGTCACAAAGCTAGTAAGTGTCTGAAGCTAGATTCAAACTCAGATCTTTCTGACTCCAGGCCCAGCACTCTATCCTGCACTACATAGCCATGCCACCTAACTGTCTCACTAACTCCTCTCTCACCCTGGACACTATGCCTCTTTTCAGACTGAAAACCCATTAGGATTTTTTGCTGCTGTATGAACTATAACAAATTGCTGGCCATCTCAGGGAGAGAGAAGAAGTATGGAGAGAGAGAATTTGGAACTCAAATTTTTAAATGCATGTTAAAAATTAATTTTACATGTAACTAGAAAAGAAATTTTTTTAAAAAACTTTTTTTTTGCTGCCAAATGACACTGTTGATTCATATTGAACTTGCAGTTTACTGAAAACCCCAAATTTGCCTCTTTGAAACTTCTACCCTCTGGGTCCAAACAGATTAAGTCAAAACTTCATTACTATGTGATACTTTCCTAGATCCCTCCCAATTCTTCTATTTTCAAATCTAAACATTTGTCAGACAAATTGCTGGGGATTCATGCTCCTTCATTTTGATCTTGTAAGATATAAGACAAAACAATATTGTGTTGTCTCAGGCATCAAATGTTTCACTATTCCTTAAATTTGGTTTTGAGTTCTAAATTTACATTAAATTTACATTTGCTTTATGGTTATTAATAATTTTGCATTTGTTATACCATATGATCTTCATGAGAAGGTGTGAAATATATGGTATAACTCTCTCCAGGAAACTTCAACTCAAATCTTCTGACTCCAAGTCTAATGTTGTTTTCACTGTGCTTGTCTAGAATTGCACAAATAAAGCATGTAGATCCTATTCATATTTCAAATTAGTGATGGTCAAATGAACTCCCCCTGTGTCAATAGTGCAATCAGAATATTTGTACAGAACATCCACCCATATGCAATGAACATTTATTCTTGATTACTTTTTATTGCTGTAGGAGTAATGAAATTTTTAAACATGTATATTCATTTCTTCTAGCTTTTTCCTATGGTTGAAGAATTGATGCTTCAGCCTCTTTGGGAATCTAAAAATCGTTATGAGGAATTAAAAAAGATAGATGATGCCAAGAAAAAGGTAAAACATAATAACACCTGACTCATGACACATAAGTACCTGATAATCTTTCTTGATCATATATTAAAAACTCTTTAAAATGATCATATTAACTGAAAATAATGACAATATATTCTACCTAAGAATAAAAGCACATTTGAATTTTCTTGAAAAGCAATATGTTAATAAATAACTCTCCAGGTATAGAAAGGAGACTCCTCCAAATCCATATTTACACTGTAGTTCTTTATTTTCCAACAAGAAAAATGGTACAATATGACAAACTGAGTGGGTATTCAGCATATTCACTGGTTCTGCATCATATCAATTGTTATAGTTCAAGCAATGGTGAGTAGGATTATTCAATCATTCCTATTTGCCCCTACATACCATACTACTGGCTCATTGCTTAGACGGATTTCTCAATGTAAGTGCTCCTCTACTTTGGGAAATTGTATAAATAGTCTATAATTTTCTTACTTTTTTAGCTCTAAGTTCCCAGTCAGAGACAGCACTTTGGCAGGATCTCTCAGTGTTAAATTTATCTCTCCATCTCAAACGATGCTCCCCACTCAATTGCTTTTTCCCAACTGTATATCCAACAAATAAACCCAGACTAGCAAATATCTGTGGTAAACACCACAGTAAAAACAAAGTACAATTTTTAAAAAAAGAAAGCAAACAAACTTTCCCCACACCCAAAGGGAAATGTTTCAGGTTTCCATGAGTGAGCCCAATTGAAGAAGCTATTATTATTGCTATTGATAATAATAACTAGCATTAATATGTACTTTAAGTTTTACAACACATTTTACGTGTTAGCTCATTTGATCCTCACAATAACCCTGGAAATGAGTGCTATTATTATTCTTATTTTGCAGATGAAGAAAATGAGATCCATAGAGCTTGTTATTTGCCCTGACAAATGAATAGGCAAAAATAATAATATTAAAAAATTGATATTATTTGCTTTTCTATGTTAACATGAGCTATACATAGCACATACAGATATTCCTTATCTGCTCCTGGCCAATCACCTACAGTATGTGACCTGGTACTTCATTTCAGTAAATGACACACTTCCTAGCTGTTTCAGTCATATTATGTATGACTCAACGCTTAAAGGACTTTTGCTTGGACCAGAATGATCCTTTGGTTTCTCTCTTTGACAGTAGCAGGAAATTGGGGGTTCTGTCAACTAAAAGGAGACTTAATAGGTTCTTTCTTTTCCTGCAACCTTCCTAAGGGCACCACATAACAGAAAAAATAAACATGTTCTTCAAAAGAAAAATGCATACCAAATTTAGGGAGGAAATCCAGCAAATGCAAAATAAAATTTCAAAAAGAAAATTAAATATCCAGTGATCTTAATCAAAAGTATCCAGAGTCAGGGTGGCTAGGTGGCGCAGTGAGTAAAGCGTCAGCCCTGGAGTCAGAAGGACCTGAGTTCGGATCCGGCCTCAGACACTTAATGCACACACAAACAAAAACCTGGCTGTGTGACCTTGGGCAAGTTACTTAACCCCAACTGCCCTCCAAAAAGCAAAAAAAAAAAAAAAGTATCCAGAGCTGGGACAAATTCAACTTTAAACTCAAGTTGTAAAGGAAAAAAATGAACACAAAACTAATCATTCAAGAATATCAATACTTTAAATATAGCATAGCTATTTTCAATGTGTAAAGTAATAATGTAGATCATTCTACTTAGAAACAAGAAGAAAACAATATAGTTTTTAAATTCTCAAAGCAGAGAAAAGAAAATAAACATAGAAGCAAGAGAGATACTGTTCCCACTTGTAACTAGAAGTAGTGATTTCTGGCAAGGTATGGAGGTTCAAGTGGAAATTGAAAGCAAAAAGAAACGGATCCCTCTCTTCTAGACCCCACCTTCAGAGTTTTGGGGCACAGTCACTATTTCCAGACCACACCTTCCTTCTCCCATCTTTAGTCCAGTCTAAATTTTACTGAGAATGTCAGACTGTCTAATCAACCTGAATCTTGATTACTCATGAATTGTCCTGGGTTATATGGTTATCTCTGCTCTGCTTATAAGAGTTATTAATAAGTCAAAACCATACAAAAGTCTTTCAGTTGGCTCAGCACCAGTAAGGACTGTGGAGGTTAAGAAGGGGAAAGCCAAACTAGCATCTATTTAAAACCTCTTATGTGCTAAGCACTTTGCAAATATTTCATTTGATCCTCCTAACAACCCTAAGAGGTAGGAGCTATTATTATCCCCATTTTATAGATGAGGAAACTGAATCAAACAGAGGTTAAATGGTTTATGCAGAGTCACACATCTAGTAAATGTCTGAACCCATATTTTAACTCAAGTCCTCCTGGCACCAGGCCCAGGGCTCTATCCTCTGTGCCACCTAGCTGCCTTGTGTTTCTCTTCCACTCCCCTGTTTGTGGAAACTAAAGCACAGTACTTTTAAAGATCACTCCCAAAGCATTTATGGATGCTCAAAAAGAGTTCTCTTATTTAAGTTTTCTAGGTGTGCTGTTCCCACTCAGTTTGCCTGGCACATTCTGTCTTCTCTGAAATGTAAAAGTAAAGCATTCAGATCCTTTTCATATTCCAAATTAGTGAAGGTCAGATGAGTTCCACCCATGTCAGTAGTGCTATTAGAATATTTGTATAGAGCATTTCCAAGCAATCAGAAAGAACATTCTGCTTTTCTTCTCATACCCTTTAAGAACCTTTCACTAAGCTCTCCATGTGTGCCATGGATCCCATTTAGCAGTCAATAGATGTAATCCTGCGGATTTATAGTGTTGGTTTGGACTTTTGAATCCTCCCACAAACACATGCATCACACACACACACACACACACACACACACACACACACACACACACACACACACACACCCTACAACACTGTAAATGCTTTCATTTTCCTTTTCCTTTTCCAGGCCATTTATGAGGAAAACTAGGAGACTGTTGAACTCAGTTATGGACTGCTCTGTTAAGTATTTTGGGAATCTTCAGCACAGAACAAAAATGATCCTTCCTGAAGTCTTACAGGACCTTATTTTCTAAGAACTGAATTATCAGTAATGGAAAAACTGAGGGAAGAGGAAAGGAGTTGTTGGAAGAAAGAAAGGAATTCATCATAGTCTATAGAATTTTATTTTTTAAACTGTCTTTTAAATAACATATTCTTATACAGAAACAGGTACTGTTCTTACTTTGTACATTTGTGTGTAAATAGCTACTTTTGCTCCAAAATAAACACTTGTTGAATAAATGTTTAATTGAAAACAGGAAGTTCTGTTCACATGTGGGGAAGGACATTTGTACTTTTACCCAGAATGTATTTTAGAGCAATTGACTGGTATGATGGGGTATATACATGAAACCTAGCTACAATATTAAAACTTGGAGTAGTATATATGTACAAGCAAATAGAATGTGTCTGTTGTTTCTGCAAGGAGTGAGACTGAGATGCATACATGTGTAACATGTGGACATATAGGATATAATGTTGTCAGCCTACACAGTATAATTGTGGGTGTACTGATTCAGTATCCTATGAGGGCATGTTAACATGTACAGTGATTGTGAATGAAAACAAAAAAATACTCATTTCCAGTGAAATGATAACTTAAATATTTGCTCTAAAGATTGGGGAGGGCAACAATTTCAATGAAGTTGAAGTTTTAGGAAGGCAAAGCTGTGATTTTTTACTAACTTCTTAGCAGAACTCTCTGATAAACTATCATTTTAAATGCTCTAGGGATATTCTGTATAACAAGACATCCACAGAAGTTGAGGACAAAGCCAATAACTGTTTATTCCTGAAAAAGAATTAGAAATACACTAAGCCATATGTCTTCCAACTTCAAGGCTTGTTTTTGTTCTTTTTTTTTAACCCTAGATCATTTTTATTTTTCAAAAAAATAGCCAATACTATCTTCTATGTGAAGTGGAATTTGTCTCTGTGTAGTGAGGTTTTCCTTTCAAAATGAATTCAAAACATGAGTTGGAATGAATGAAAAACATTTCTTTTTTAAAATGAATTTTTATTGATCTTTTGGCATTTTTTTTACATTATTACAGTTTTCCACAATATCACTCCCTCTTTCCCTCCCATAAAGCCATCCCATATAACAAATGCTATTTTTGTTTGTTTGTTTTTTTGGAGGGAGGAAGGCAGGGCAATTGGGATTAAGTGAATTGCCCAAAGTCACACAGCTAGTAAGTGCATCAAATGTCTGAGGTCACATTTGAACTAAGGTCCTCCTAACTCCAGGGTCGGCGCTCTATTCACTGCACCACCTACCTGCACCAAATGCTAATTTTTTAAAGACAGAAGAGAAAGATGAAAAATCAGCATAGCTGAACAATATTCAAAAAAAAGTCTGAAAAAGTATGCAATCTGCAATGTAACCATGCTTGTTCTTTATAATTTTGCAACATGCCCTTTTGATTTGTGTGTATGGTTGTTTCTTTCCACTCTGCTGAAATCATCATTATATATGGTTTTCTTGGGTCTGCTTACTTCACTCTGCATTAGTTTATATAGATATTTTCATGTTTTCATCAAATCCATTGCATAGAGCACAGTAATATTCCATTACATTCACACACCACAATTTGTTTAGCCATTCCCCAACTCATGGACATTTATTGTTCCCAATTCTTTGCTATTACAAAAAGTGAAGCTATAAACATTTTGGACATTCTTTTTATCAATGGCTTCCTTAGGGGAGCAAGCCCAGCAATGAAACCTCTGGATCAAAGGTAATGGACATTTTAATCACTTTATTTGCCTAATTTCAAATTGCTTTTCAAAATGGTTATACTGATTCACAGCTCCATTAACAATGAACCAGCAGCCTATCCAACAAGCCCTCCAACATTGACCATTCCTATCTTTTGTCATCTTTGCTAACTTGCAGTGTATGTGGTGAAATCTTAGGGTTGTTTTGATTTATATTTCTCTTATTAGTGATTCGGAGCTCTCTTTCACTAGTTATTAATAGCCTGCAATTATTTTTGTTCATATTCTTTGACCACTTATCTATAGGGGAATGGGCAAAAAAGCATTTCTTAAGTATTTACTATGTGCCTACTACTGTGCTAAGTGCTGAGGATACAAATAGAAAATTGAGACAATTCCTGTTTTCATGGAGCTCACATTTTAGACAATATAGGAGGATTCTGCTGCACGTCTACTAGAAAGGCCTGATGAGTGTAGAGTCAGGGAAACCATGCAGCTGTACTGCAGGCAGTCTGGGGAGAGTTCAGAGATAATTTGGCATAACTCCCAAATGAAACACAACTCTGCTCTTCAACTTCTTCATGGGTCCTCTTTGAGAACAAAGGATGAACAACAACTTCCCCAGCAAATGCTCATCCTTCCTACATGTGATATCACAGATGAAGAGCTCAATTATTCCTGTAGCAGCACACTCCTTTTTAAATTTAGTTCAACAAAAATCTATTCCACTTTTGGATTGTTCTAATAATTAGAAAGGTTTTTTTCCCTTAAAAGCTATTGAAAAAAACTATCTCCCCATATTTTCCATTCATAGGTCTTAGTTTTATTCTCTACAAAGCAATTTAAAAAAAAAGATCTAATCTCCCTTCTCTGGGGCTCATAGTTTGTACTTCCAGACAAGCTCAACACTGAAAACAGAGCTCAACTTTTATGTATATTATTCCAAGCATTGATAAACATTCATTTTTCTTGTTTATTGTTTTCCACTCTTGGTAGATGCCATAGTGCTGCTGTTGTTGCTGCTTCTCATCTCATTCATTTTTGATCTGGAAAATTGTTCATCATTTCCTTAATCCTCTTCTACTCAATCTTCTTGTTTTCCCCACTGATGCCAAAACAAATGGCAGAACGGAAACCAAGCTTATGGGCAGGTATTGATAGTTTTCAATCTCTTGTTCATTCCTCTATGGCAGCTCAATTGTTTCTCCAAGTCAGTCAAAGGGTACTTCACAAAGTGGAAATTCAGAAAATGTTGCTTCCAATTCCTTCCTTATCAGATTCAACGTTGTGACTTATGCAATTTCTCTCCACCCTTCCCCACACATACACATACACTGATATCCTATTTTCTTCTACTACAGCACTAGGCACTGCCACGCTGCAGTCCTAGACAGAGCAAGCATCTGGCTTTTGGCTTTAGCTAGTACAGGGAGGGGAGGGGTCGAGTTGAGTTCCATTGCAAGCCCTTTGTTCTTCTTTTGCAGCTCTATAAGAATAACACATCTGGTAGAGGTGCTGAGTGAGCAAATTAGGGATCAGCTTTTTCTGCTGTTAATCAGGTTGTTGTCTTATTAGGGTTCTTGGTTTCTTAGCTGTATTTTCTTGTACATGATTCCTATTTTGGAGATACTTGAGAATTGGAGAATGTATCTAGGTCAAGTGACTCTGCTGTATCTATTTTTATATTTATTTGTCCTACTCATAAGAATGTAAGCTTCTTGTGATGATTGTTTCAATCCTTGTACTTGTATCCCCAGAACCTGGCATAGGGTTTGTACAATGGTGCTTAATAAAAACATACTGACTGATTGAAAGAGGCCTCCAAAGGGCTGAAGGGGATGCTGTAAATTTGGGAGATCCCTATGTCAAGGTGGGCTCCCATTAGCTGTCTGAAGGCATCAGATAGCTATGCCTGTCATATTAGACCAACTTGTGATAGGTGCTGGGAGAAACAACCAAGATGGCTTCTTAGACTTTCCTTTTGGTACTGGAAAGGTCCCATTTCTGATATGTATCCATGATGTTTCATCAGTTTTCTTCTCTTCCCAGGAATTCTAGAGTAGTGATTAATGGGGAAGCAAAAATTGTTCTCTCTCATCTCTGCTTTTTTATCTTATGTCTAACTACAGATTTATTATTCTCCTCATAGAAATAGGAGGATACTATGGCCTTGACTGAATTCTGAGGGGGTCATCTCCCCATATTAGCTCATTAGGGGATTCATGGCAAAAAAAAAAAATTCCAAAAGGTTTGCCCACAGAATGAATTTCTGTTATCAATTTAATTCTTCTGAGTTAATCTCCAGATTCTAAAATTTGCTTTAAGTTCAATGAAAAAGGAAGTTTTCATTCAGTGCCATTTGTTCAGTACTTTATATTTTGAGGCATCTTGAATCTATGATTATGGCCCAGTAGGCAATTACTAGCAGTTAGAATAGACCACAGCATCCTGAGACATCATCCAGCCTTTGCTGAATCCCTCAAGGATAACTCTCTCTAATTGTAGAGAAGTTCTTCCTCACATTAAGCCCAAAAAAATCTCTTTGAAGTCTCAACCTACTGCTTCTAGTTTTGTGTCATTAAGCCAAACAGGATAGGTCTAATTCTTTTTCCATATAAAACCCTTTAAAATACTTTAAGACATATAAAATTTCTACCCCAGACCTTCTCTGCTCCAGGTACACCATTCAACCACTTCTCATATGATAAAAATCAAGAGACCCCTAGTTGTCCTTCCTAGCTACAGTCTTCTGACTGATGTTCATCTTACCAAAGTCCTTCCTAAATGTGGGGCTCATAACTGAACACAACACAGCAGATGTATTGTGCATAACCTTTTGTACTTGTTTTGGGGATTTTTTAACCCAAGTGCACTGTTACTCTTATCTCTCTATTGAATTTAATTGTGTAACCCCCATCTGGGAAGGCTTGAAAGTCCCCTGAAGGATAGCCCTGTGACAATGCATAGGTCTAAGGAGAAGTGGCTCCTGATTAGCTAAGATCTTTCTGGAAGAGAGAAACAGAAAAGGGGAGAGATGAGGTGAGGAAGGAGGCATGAAACAAAATATGAATGGCAGACAGGTGTAGGCATGAGAGTAAAAGTCAGTACCCCATTATGCCCCTTGGTTTCCAGTGCCTGTGTCATTCCCCGCCCCCCTCCATAGCTAAGAGTGAACTAGTCAGATGAGATCATTTTCTCCCCAGTTGAAATGAGATTCCATCTGACTCCTGGGTCATAAAGTCAGCTTTACTCTTGTATATTCTATTGTCCAAAGTTTAGAGGTGCGGCCTTTTGACAGAATCCAGGTTTTACAGAACAAATCTGCTCTGCGAAGTTTGGATTCAAAGGGCCGCACTTGGGGACCTAGAGGGCACATGTGGCTAGAGGCTGAAGGTTACCCACCTCTGAAACTAATCTGCACAGCTTCCCCAATTAAAGTTTTACTTGCTTGCTCTGATAAAAATGTTTTCCTGCGAGCCATGGCTCTGTTTTGTATAAGATTTGTGTAAGATTCTCTCTCCCACTGGACAGGGAAGAAGCTAAGCTAGTACAGGTCAAGTTAACTGTTAGCAGAGGCATGCTAGTGAATGTTTAATAACCAGGTCTCTGAAAATGAGCAACACATTTTAAAATATAAGATGTATCATTAAAATTGTCTTCATCACTTTAAGTCTAAACAATCCACAAAACACTAAATCAAATCCTGAAATGTAATGCTTGACAGTTTGCAAGGTGTAAAAACATGTTGATTAACAATTGGCTTTCATGGGCCTATGTAAGCTGACTCCAGCACTTCCCTAGCTGTAGGGGTGGAACTATTCTTCCTCACACAATGAGCAGGGAAAGTAGATTTTATTTTGACCCCTTGAAAAGAATTGTACCATTCTTCCTTCCCCTCCCCCTTCCCACCTTCTGGCTCCCAGAACCCAGTGGTGGCAAAAGTGGAGTAACCAGAGTAGCAGCACTGGGAGAGAAAGCTCTTGCACTGCATTACCCCCTGGAGGTAAATAAAATTGTATAATATTGTAGTCATGGACTACAAGTAACAGCTGATGTCACCAATGCAATAATGCAAAATTCAGTCACCAAAGGGTTTGACATTGGTTGGTATATAGCTATAGGTTGTAATATGTTAGTTTAGATTTTTAATAGCACAAAAAAGGTCAACCAAATACAAACTGCTTGGTAATTTGTACAGAACCAGTATGTGCAAACTTAGTCAATGTTCTTGGTAACTGGGAAACTTTGCCTTCCACAGTGCCTCCTGACATTAAGGATTACAAACTTTATGATGTAGAAACAATATATGGTTTACTTCAAGTTTCTGAAGAATTGTCATTTTTATATAGCATTGTGAAAATGATTCATGGGAACCTTACTCTGGAAAAATATATTGAATAAAGCTGGAGCTGGAAACTAATGGAATTAAACTTTTTTTATATCATCAATCAATACATCTGAAAACTGTTTCCCTGTAAAGAATGGGATTCAAATTTGTCATCATTATGCCTGCCAAATTCTGAATATTTGGTTCCTGTATACATACTTTATGTGAATTGTCAGTCTATTTATACTATATTTAATAGAGAAAAAATCCATCTTAAAAGTCAACAAGCAAGATATATGTGTGTGTATATATATATATATACATATATATATACATCTGTATGTATATATGCACATATGTGCATATGTATCTATGTGTGTGTGTTTGTTTCCAGTTCTCTACAGAATATACCTGAGGGGCTGCTAGGTGCACGGTGAATAGAGCACCAGCCCTGGAGTCAGGAGGACCTGAGTTCAACTCTGGCCTCAGACACTTAACACACTTACCAGCTGTGTGACTTTGGCAAGTCACTTAACCCTAATTGCCCCCCCCCCAAAAAAATAACTGATGTAAAGATGAAAGACACAAATAAAATTCATTTAAAAATACAGAATATACCTGAATAAGACTATGAACATGTGAAATCACTTTTAAATATATCTCCATTTGTCAGACTAGATGTAAATCAAAATGACAAAGATTGCCTTCTTTGATGATGTTGCTTAACAACTCCACCCTCCCCTTCCCCTAATAGATCTGTAAACAGGCAACTCCACCCTTCCCCTCCCCTAATTGATCCGTGGGTGGGAGTTTCAGCCTAGGGTACACTTCATGGGGGGGTTGGGGAGTGGGGGGCTGGGGAAATCACTGATTATAGTTTCGGCTTACATAACCTGGCTATTGAATCTCTTTAAAAACCCGGCACAGCACACTGTCCATGCCAGTACTGTCTGATTTGGGCATGTAACCTCGATAGTCCCTTGGTAATAAAATCCACTTCAAATTTAATCTCAGGGATCTTCTGTCTCGCTCCTTTAAGCTCAACACAGACATCATATTTTAAGAAATTATCAAGGAAAACAGCCCCAAATCCTAGGAACAGAGAATAAAATAGAAACTGAAAGAATACACTGATCACTTCCTTTAAGAGTTCCCAAAATAAAAACTCCCAGGAATAATTCTAGCTGAATTCTAGAGCTCCCAGGTGAAGAAGAAACTATTACAAATAGCTAGCAAGAAAGAAACCATTCAAATATTATGAAGCCATTGTCAGGATCATACAAGATTTAGCAGTTTCCCTCTGGCTCCAGGAGCAGAAGGCTTGGAATATGATATTCTGGAGGGCAAAAGAGCTAGGATTACAACCAAAAATAATCTACCTAGCAAAACAGTATAATCTTCAAGTAAAAAAAATAGATATTTAATAAAATAAAAGACTTTTAAGCATTCCTTATGAAAAAACAAGAGCTGAATAGAAAATTTGACATTTAAACACAATACTCAAGAGAAGCATGAAATGGCTATGTACAGCAGATTGAGCTCTGGACCTGGACTGACTTCAAAAGCTGCCTTATTCTCTTATCTGTATGACCCTGGGCAAGTCACTTTACCTCTGCCTCTGTTTCATCAATTATAAAATGGGAATTACAGCACCTATCCCACATGATTGCTGTGATGATCAAATGAGATAATATTTGCAAAGAATTTGGCACAATGTCTGACACATAGTAGGTGCTTAATAAATGCTTATTCACTTATTCCTCTGCTTTTCTGTCATTTCTTATGATGCAATTTCATTGTATTCATATACCACATTATATTTAACAATTCACCAATTGCTTAAGATATATTTTATGAGGGGGCGGCTAGGTGGCGCGGTGAGCAGAGCGTGGGCCCTGGAGTCAGAACGACCTGAGTTCAGATCCGGCCTCAGACACTTAACACACACAAACAAAAACCTAGCCATGTGACCTTGGGCAAGTTACTTAACTCCAATTGCCCTCCAAAAAAAAGCAAAAAAAAAAAGATATATTTTATGTACCACCCCAAAAATTCTAAGGTTCTTTGTTTTTCTTTCCTTCTCTTCCCCCACCCACTTTTAATCTTCCCTTCATCATTGGGAAGTTAGTTTTGCTTTAGGCTATTCCATGTCCAGTATCTTCTTCCCTCTTAATCCACCTCTCCCTATCCTTTTAGTTGATTCATTTCTACATCAAATCCCTCCCATGTTTCTGAGTGTAGGGGGTTGTATGTAGACTCAATCCTTCTTTGTCTCTTTCATTTGAGTGGGGTTGACACCTACTTTACCCATCCCTTCCTTATAGACTCTTTTCACACAGTCCAATTACAAGAAATAGCAAGAGAAGGGATGCAAATTAAAACAACTCTGTGGTTGGTGATAAGACAGACAAACTCATACACTATCAGTGGAACTATGAATTACTCTAACCATTCTGGAAAAGTTTGGATTTTATGCAAGAAAACTTACAAAGCTGTTTATATCCTTTGACACCCCCCTCCCAGTTATGCCAAGGGTATACATAGTATTCATAATATCATTTTATGCAGCAGCAGAAAAAGAAAAAAAGAAAATCAAAAGTGTGTTTATAAGTTGTTGATGGACTGAAAAAATGTGGCAGAGGATATAATAGAATTTTACTACGAAATTCAGAGGAATTCAGAGAAATAGGAAAATTTTATAAACTGATGAAGGTCAAATAAGCAGAACCAAGAGAGCAATATATATCACGACTACAGAAAACACCAAAAAATGCAGCCTTCTTAGAGAGATGAACCAACCTGCTGGTAAACCCTGTGGAGGCCTCACTTTTTATTCAGCAGCTTCTGAATTTCCCCACTATTTTCATCAAACCAATCTTCATGTTTGAGTGATCTGGCTCAGATGAGTAAATGAAGTACTATACATCAAATCTCTGAAAGGGCCCACTCCTTTTCTACTCCACTGTTGCCAACTGTGTGTTGGCTCAACTTTCCCTCCGAGTTAGCAACAAAGTCTTCCCACTCAGAGAAGCCCTCTAACCTGTTGACATTAAGTATTCTGTTAGTCATGTTGCCTTTGGGCTGCCACTTTTGTTGAATGTGAATATTTAGCTTGGAGAGGATATGTCTGATTAGTCCAACACTCTGTGCCACATATTACCTTTGTCACTCTCATATCCTGTTTGCCTCTTCTCTTTACAACATAGGCTATTGAATGCCAATGTTTGCTACAACAGTGCATCCACAAAGTTTTATTGCGATTAGGTAAATGGAAGACAGGGTTGGTGATAAGAAGATAATGAGATGCACAAGTCTTCAATAGTAAGTGACCGCGGCTGTTGCTGTTTCCATCTCCATTCCTTCCAAGGACTCCCTGCCATTTCTGGTAGCCTGTGCTTACTCTTACACTAGTCACCCAGAATTATATGCTTGTCCTCTCTGACATACTGCTGATGAGGTTCTTCAACAAATTTTTCAACCCTGTCAGGATTTGTCATGGTAGGAGCATTTGTACTGATAATAGTGGCATGGTGCTTTCCTACAAATGGCAACTGCATTGTCATGAGTCTGTCATTCACTCCTTTTGGTAGTCATACAAGTTTTTCGACTAGATTAGTTTCACTGCAGTCACTTCAGAAAAACATGTCCAGCTCCAGCTTCAATAAGATGGCTTCATTTGCCAGTCTTGTTTCACTCAGGGCTTTGATTAGAATAAATTCCATAGAGATAACCATAAAGTCTTATATTTAGATTCAAGAAACCAATTTTACAAGTTCATGTTGGGGGAAGTGAATATACCCTTTGCTGAGCTCCCTGTTGTTTTTTAATCCCAATTCTTCACATACATTTTAAAGAAAACAATTTTCATCAGTCTTCAAAGTTCTCCTGCATACGATGAATGAAAACAACTTACACATTGTCAGAAGTAGCCAATGTATGGATTTGTTTTGCTTAATCATGCATAATTGGGTATTGCATAAAAGGGTATTGGGTTTTTTAAACAGGCGGAAAGATTTTTTACTAGAAAAAGAAAAATGCATTAAAAAAAAAAAAACAGAAGATTAGGAAGGAGACATGGACAACCAGGACAGCTTTGAAACTAATTTTGCATTTATTAAATATATTTTTAAAAGAAATGCAAACTGCATATAATGGAAACATGCAGTTTTGCATGCAACCTACTTTTTGTTTTTTCATAGAAACATCTGTTTGTACATGTTTGTCACGTTCAGAATAAAAAGGATCAATTTATCCTTACTTTTCACCACTCTGCACAGAAAATCTCTTCAGATATATAAAATGAATTACCAATATCTAAAATAACATTTAATGTGAAGGTGATGGGTCATATCAGTCTCTCAAATAAACGTATTAGTGATGTCAAAAAATATATTTTGAAATAAAAAAATGAACATTTCACTCAATTCCTCATTATTTACCTTGCTATTGTTTTCATTTAATGCCTCTACTTTGAAATTCATGCATCTTGTGTAGTCTGGCTCATAGATATAGTGGTGGGAGTTCAGGAGGCTGAGGTTTTTAATAGCTGATGACCCAAAATAGCACATCTAACCTGGTAAGAAGCAAAGGGTCCCAGATTACTACCTTCAAAAAAGAAGATAACAGGCCTTGTATTCCTACTACAATTATTTTTAACGTCTTCAGTTAAACTTACAAACTTTATTTCTTCCCTCAATTGGAGGATAAAGGATATTGTATATATACAATAAAGGACCATAGGTACAATATCATTTCCTCTTAACAAAGGATACTGCCATTTTATCCCAAACAGCTTGATTAAAGTGCCTTCCTAGAGGTGAATAGCACCAACCACCACCAAGTTTAGGAGATGCAAATAGTTTATACCATTTCCTTTTTCAAATATAATGGGGGAAAGAAGAGTAAGTCAAGGTAAAATATGATTTTTGCCCCCAGTGAATTTTTACCAAGTACTGGATTTAGAACACTAGTGTTCAAATCTCAACTCTCACTTTCTTCCTGTATGAACTTGGACAAGTCAAAACTTCTCTGAACCTATTTTCTGATCTATAAAGTAAGAAGGATGGAACAGATAACCCCTAAGGTACTCAGGCTTTAAGCCTAAGATCCTACAACCTCCAAACAACTAGAGAGATAACTGCCGCATCGGTGCCCTCATTGTTGTGTGCCTCAAGAGCACGTCAAGGATTTTTCCTTCTCTTCTTTTTCTCCAATTGATGCTGTACTCTTTCTTCTTTTTTCTTCAAGTAATTGGTCATGTTGTCAAATGTGGTCTTGTAGAGACTGCTAAAGCTGTCATCCATGCCAGGAGACCCTGTGACGGGAAAAAAGAACAAACAGGGGATCTGTAGCAGCAGGATGCTGAGATGCCACCAAAATACAGCTGAACCCTCTCAAGGTCCCATTATGAAGTTAAACTTTTAATTAATACATACTAACTTATTTAGGAAAATTAATTCATTATTATTAAATTTATTATTAAATTAATTATTATTAAAAATTATTAAATAATTAATGCATGCTAACTTATTTAGGAAAAATGGATTGCCCTTACATCAAACTGATGAAGTAGTGACCTTAGAAATTAAGAAATACTAGAACATGATGGATAGAAAATTGCAATCAAGAAACCCGGATCAGGGAGGCTAAGTGGCACAGTGAGTAAGAGCGCCAGCCCCGGAGTCGGGAGGACCCGGGATCAGTTCTGGCCTCAGAAAATTAGCACCCACACATAAATAAATAACTAGTCATGTAACCTTGAGCAAGTTACTTAACCCCAATTGCTTTATTAACAAAAAATAAAGGAAGGAAGGAAGGAAGGAAGGAAGGAAGGAAGGAAGGAAGGAAGGAAGGAAGGAAGGAAAAAGAAAGAAAGAAAGAAAGAAAGAAAGAAAGAAAGAAAGAAAGAAAGAAAGAAAGAAAGAAAGAAAGAAAGAAAGAAAGAAAGAAACCTGGATAATACATTTGATTTTCAATAAGGAGATGGGTGACCCTGGGTTAATCAACTAAAATTTTAGACTTCAGATTTCTTAATGTTAAAGTTAGGTTAGATCATTCGGTTCTAAAATTTTAAGATTTTGTTATTCAAGTATTTAATCCAATGTTTTCCTTTATTTTAAAAAAATGGAAATGGAAAGATGGCAGACAAAATTCCAAGCTCTAAAGACCTCCCCTCACAAAAGACAAAAAATAGCACCTCAGAACAAACACAGAGTAGTAAAAATAAATAAGAGTAGAGGCAGAACAAGGGTCCTCCTGGAACAATCAGAGAAGATCTAAAGAAAAATCCCAGGACAAAGTTTGGTCCCTGTGAAAAGGCTAGGTTCACTTAAACAACAAGCGGTAAGCCCTGGGATTAGCTGATCTGGGAGGCTGCCTCAGCCTCACACCACAGGAACTTTTACCTCTGGGACAGTGAGGGGAGTGGATTGTCTGAGCTGAGGAAGAGCAAGGGAACCTCTGCTGAGAAGGAACACCACAGCTAGTACATGCGGAGTGAGTGCAGAAGCAGTGGGGCAGAGGCACTGCTGGCCGTGAACACTTACAGGAGGCTGAAGGTCTTGGGTTTCAGTTCCAGACGAGAGGGGAGAACTGAAGGAGGCTCTGAGACCAGAGGCACCATAACCCAGGGCTACAGGTGACTACAAAAATGAAGCCACTACAAATTTTTTAAAATGGACAGGGAAATGAGAAAGAATCTAACCATAGAGAGTTCCTATGGGAATAGAGAAGACTGTGATTCATCTTCAGGGGAGGATACTGAAGCAAAGAAACCTCCTTCTGCCCCAAAGAGACTTGTGAATGGTCACCTGCCCAAAAAGAATCATAGAAGAACTTTAAAAAGACCATAAAAGCCAAATGAGAGAGACTCAGGAAAAACTAAAAAAAAAATAATCTAAGAAAAATAAGATTATGAAAAGAAAGTCAACCAGTTAGAAAAGGAGAGAGAGAAAAAAAAAAAGAAAAGAAAAGGAGAGAGAGAATCTTAAGGAAGAAAATGACTCCTTGAAAATCAGAATTGGGCAAGCGGAAGCAAGCAAAGTTATAAGAGATCAAGAAATAATAAGACAAAATATAAAGAATGAGAAAATAGAAGAGAACGATCTGGAGAGCAGAAAACATAAGAATATCGGTCTACCTGAAATCTATGATCAAAGAAAGAATCTTGATAGAACAAATACAAGAAATAATTAAAGAAAGTTGTCCTGAAGCATTAGAATAAGAAAGTAGAAATAGAAAAATCCACTGATCACCACCAGAAAGAGGTCCTATATGGAAAACCCACAGGAATATCATAGTCAAATTCTGAAACCCCCAGCTCAAGGATATTACAAGCAACAAAAATAATGATTTCAATATAGTGGTACCACAATTACAATCACACAAGACCTAGCAGCGGCAACACTAAAAGATCACTGGTCTTAGAACACTATATATTGAAGAGCAAAAGAATTGGAGTTCCGGCTGAAAATAAACCCAGCAAAGTTAAGCATAATCCTGAATGAGACTTTAAGGACTTTGTTTAAAAAAAAAAAACCCGAACTTTAATAAAAGATTTGATATAGAAGAGCAAAGAGAAATATAAGGTACATAGCAAAGGTTAATTATAACAGACTCAATAAGGGCAGATTATTTACCTTTTAGGTATGTAAAATATAAAACATGTCAAATATTGTTATTAGTAATTAGATAATTCATAAGAAAGATTGGAGCAAACCTGAGAATGACTTTAAAAGGTAAAACCGTTTAGAAACAGTAAAAAGAGTAATTACCTCATACAAATGAGGCTCAAGAGGAAGAACCGACACAGATTAATCAGATAGGGGAGGAGGACTGTTAGTTCTTGAAACCTATTTTCATGGGGAATGGATTAAAGAGGGAACAATATGTGTGTGTATGTATGTATGTGTATATATATACATACACACACATATATGAGTATAAAAGTCTTCTAAATTCAGAAAGAAAATGCTAAGGGGATGGGGGTGAAAGGATAACCTCTAGAGGGGAAGGTATGGGAATAGCTTAAAGTGGGATATGGAAGGATGCTTAGATTTATGGGAATGGGGGGAATAAAGGAGGGATGGGGAGTAGGTTAAGTAACTGGAGGGCAAAGTAGGGGGCAGAAGTAGAGAAATAAGGAGAGACAGGAAATAAGAGATACGCACAAACATAAAAACAGATCAGGAGTAGAATTTGTTAGGGAAAGCATATGTTTATGTATCTACATATGTATGTATATAACTATATCAAACATTAATTGTAGCCTTATTGGGGAACAGGAGGGAGAAAGGGGAAAAAAGAACAAAGTAAAAAGTACACAGCAGAAAACAAAAGAAAACTTACAAGGAAGCAAAGAAAAGATGGCCAACTCAACACAATGCATAGTATTTATTACATAGCTTTTCTTGAAATGGAAATTTATCACTATATATTTTGAATCCTCTCTTACATTCTACTGTGCACATGACAGTTTTTTCTCTTCATATTCTGTATTTGTTTTAATATTCAAAATTTATGTCTCTTTTGTAATTCTATATTTAAGTTTTAGAATATAAGTTTAAATTTTTAAAAATTTTTAATGAAATGTCTTATTCAAAACTTAACATTTAGGCAGTTAGGTGGCACAGTGAGTACAGCACCGGCCCTGGAGTCAGGAGGACCAGAGTTCAAATGAAGCCTCAGACACTTAACACTTACTAGCTGTGTGACCTTGGGCAAGTCATTTAACCCCAACTGCCCTGCCTTCTCCCCTCCAAAAAGCAAAAAAAGACAAAAACAAAAAATCAACAACAAAAATAGATACAATGAAGAGGTTTCATGGTAACTATTTACACTTAATTTCAATGTCTATAGTAACAACTTTTCACAACCTTTAAATTCCTATCCATCAGGAATCTCTATTCCCATTTACTTTCCCTCATATGATCATAGCATATGCTCCATTCTCCCAACTTTGCTTTTTTCATATATTACATATTGTTTCAAAAACATCTTCCCAAATGTCTTTCTATTCCTCCTACTTTTTGCTCTTAATCACATTAAAGTAAATCATTACACTAATGTGCCTGTTAGACATTTAGGTATCTGTTAGTTTTTAGCTATTATATATAAAATGCTGCTCCGAAAAATCTCTGAATAGCTAACTCAGCCCTCCTCCTCTTCTTTTTTGGGGAGGTGGGATGGTAGAATGTAAACCTTCAGGGCATATTCCAACCATGAAATCACCAAGTCAAAGAATATGAGCATTTTTTGAGTTTTACTACGTTTGGAGATGACACAAAACTCCAATTAAGCCAACAGTGAGTATATCTATCTTTCGGATAACACTGACTTTCACTGCTTTTTTAAAAATAAGTTTTCAATATCTTTTATGACAAAAATTTTTCAAAGTATCCCTTGCTCTCCAGGCTCCATAAGAAAGCTCCTATAGCCATTTAAAATATATAATATTTAGGAAAAAAAGAAAAAATTTAACATCCCTCATTTTCATTTAAGTACTCATTTATTTTTGGTGTTTTTATTTTTATAGTTATTGACATATATCCTTTGTATTTCTAGGCACACTAAGTGTCAAATATTTGATGATTTTTGTTATCCTATAAAGGTTCCCCCCACCTCCTATTAAAAAAAATTATTTATTTTTAAATTTTTTTTTCAATTTTGAGTTTCAAATTCTCTTTTCCCCTCAAGACTCTTTCCCAGCCATTGAGAAAGCAAGCTATATATCTTTATCTATTATGTGAATATATGTGAAATAATGCAAAACATATTTCCATATTGGCTTTGTTGCCAAAAAAAGACAATAAAAAGAAATGAAAAAATTTTATTTCAATTTGGCCATCAGTTCTCTTTCTAGAGGTGGATAGCAATTTCCATCATGAATTCTTTGGAAACTGGCTTGGATAATTGTATTGATCAGAGTGGCTAAGTCTTTCACAGCTGATGATCATCGTAATATTGCTGTTACTGTATAGTTTTCTCCTGGTTCTGCTCACTTCATTCTGCATCAATTCATGTATGTCTTGCCAGATTCTTCTGAAACTATCCTTCTTGTTATTTCTTAAAACATAATATGATTTATTGCAATCTTATACCACAACTTATTAAGCCATTTCCCAATTGATGGGCATCTCAATTTCCAATTCTTTGGCACCACAAAAAGAACTACTATAAATATTTCTGTACATATAAAGTCCTTTTCCCTTTTTTTTTGACCTCTTTACAATACAGACCTAGTAGTGGTATTTCTGGGTCACAGGGCAGGCAGAGTTTGATAGCCCTTTGGGAATAGTTCCAAATTCTTCTCCAGAATAGCTAGACAGTTAACAGCTCTACCAACAGCGCATTAGTATCCCGATTCTTCCACATGTTCTCCAGCATTTTCATTTTCCTTATCTGTTATTTTAGCCTGATAGATGTGAAACAGTACCTCAGAGCTGTTATAATTTGCATTTCTCAAATAAGTAGTTATTTTGGAGCTTTTTTTTTTTAGGCAGGGCAGTTGAGGTTAACTGACTTGCCCAAGGTCACATGGCTAGTAAGTGTTAAGTGTCTGGGGTCACATTCAAACTCAGGTCCTCCTGACTTCAGGGCCAGTGCTCTATTCACAGCGTCACCTAGCTGCCCCATTTGGAGCTTTTTAAAATGTGGTTATAGATAGTTTTGATTTCTTCTAAAAACTGTTTATAACCTATGACCATTTATCAACTGGGCAATGGTTCTTATTTTTATAAGTTTGGCTCAGTTCCCTATATATTTAAGAAACAAGGCCTTTATCAGAGAAACTTGCTATAAATTTCACCACAGTTTCCTGCTACCCCTCTAATTCTGGCTGCATTGGTTTGTGCAAACCCTTTTTAATTTAATGTAATCAAAATTATTCATTTTACTTCCTACAATCCTCTCTATCTCTTGTCTAGTCATAAATTCTTCCCTTGTCCAAAGATCTGACAGATAAAATTTTCAAAGTTCCTCTAAATATGCTTATGATTATTTATGTCTAAATCATGTACCCATTTTGTTATTTTTTTCTTGGTATATGGCATGAGATGTTGGTCTTTGTCTAGTTTCTGCCAAAATGCTTTCCAGTTATCCCAGCAATTTTGTCAATAGTGATTTCTTAACCTAAAAGCTTGGATGTTTGGTTTGTCAAACAACATATTCAGGTTTTAAAATTTTGTTTTATTAACTTTACTAGTAAATAAGAAATGAATACTTTCTTATGGATTAATCATTATATTTAGCAATTTCCTTTACTATTATATCCATTAGTTTTTAGTTGAGAAGGCTGAACTCTGAAATACACTTACAGATCAAATACTCTAACCCATCATTTATAATGATAACATCCTGACCTCTAATTTTCAATGTGAATTCCTTAATGTCTCTGACCTAGCTTAACTGCAACTGCTAAAATTTGTAGTACTATGTCAAATAAATTCTCAATATTATATGTCAAATAACAGCAGTTTAAACAGGTATTCTTGCTTTGTATATGTTTTTAATGAGAATGCTTTTAACATTTCTCCATTATATTTTTTATTTACTTTTTACTGTGTTGTGTTGCGGAAAAGTTTTTCTATACGTATTGTTTAGTGTTTTTATATTTTTGGATCTTATCAAAGATATTTTAGAAAGGACTTTCCTGGAGATTTTTTTTCCAGTTATATTTTCACAGATCCACAGAATTTTAGAACTCAAAGTGACATCAGTGGCCATCTAGTACAACCCAAACTCAAAAAAGAAATCTCATTACAATGTACCTGGACAAAAGGTTATCACCTAGGATATCAATGAATACCTCCAAGGAAAAGGAATATACTACCTTCCAAAGACTTTTCCAATTATGGATAGTGATATAATTGTTAAGGAAATGACATTAATCCTAAATTAACTATTCTTTGGTTGCCATTTATTGTTCTTTGATGTGAATTCTGGAAGTAAACAGAATAAATCTAATTCCTCTTCCACATGACAGTGCTCCAAAAAGATTAAGACTGCATTCACCCTGGAGTCTTCTCTTCTCTAGGCTAATAATTCCCAGATCCTTCAACTGATCTTTATATGGCAATGACTGAAGTTCTTTTAGAATTTTGGCTGCCCTCAACCGACCACTTTCTGACTTAACGATATTGTTCTCAAACAGTAGTATCCCGAACTGTAGACTGTTAGACCTAGAACCCAGAATTCTGGATGTCCTATGATCAGGACAAAGAAAACATCAAGACCACTGCCATCTTGCTTCTTTTTAAATGCTGTACAAATCAAATCACTTTAATTTTGTTAAGTTAGCAGCCATATCAAACTATTGTTTAGTTGTTCAGTCAAGTCTGACTCTTTGTGACCCTGTGGACCATACTGTCCATGGGGTTTTCTTGGCAAAGATACTTAAGTGGCTTGCCATTTCTTTCTCCAGAAAAAGAGGTTAAGTGACTTACCCAGGATCACATGGCTAGTAATTATCTGAGGCCAGATTTGAACTCAGGTCTTCCTGACTACAGGCCCAGGGCATATCACATTACTGATTTATACTGAGTTTACAATCCACTAGAAAATCTAGATCTTTTCCAAACTGCTACATAACCAAGCTTTAGGAAAATTATTTTTGAATCCAAATATTTTAATTTCCATTTATCCCTATTAAATTTCAACTAGTTAAATTCAGTCCAATGTTCTAGCCCATCAAGATCTTTTTTTAATCCTGTCATCTCACCCAACTTTGTTTCATCTGCAAATCTGATGAGCATGGTTTTTTATATTCACAAAAATGTTAAATAGCCTAGGGCCAAGTATAAATCCCTGGGGCTCCTCATGGAGATCTCCTGCCAAGGTGGCAATGAACCATTAAAGACTACTCTGAGTTCGAATATTCAACCAGTTATGAATCCATCTAAGTGAACTATATTCTAGCCTGCATTTTTCCTTATTTTACACAAGAATAGTATGAGATACTTTATCAAATGCTTCACTAAAATCTAGGTAAGTGATACTAAATTTATTTGACATACTAATTCAGGGTTTTGCTTTGCTGTTATGATTTCTTCAGCACAGGGAGTTCCTAGAAAGGAACTTCTGCTGAGGCAGATGAAAATCTGTATAATTTATAATATTAGAGAGTTTAGTGGGCCATAAAGAGTTTAAGTGAATGGAGATACACAACCAGTTTATGTCAGAGGAAGGACTAGAACCCAAGGCCCATTCTAACTACTATGCAATGCCTAGCAAAATTAGTAATCCCTGTCTTAAGGTTAGCTGGGTATGCACCGTTCTTGACGAGCCCAAGCTATGTTGGGTTTTTGTAACTACTTCTTCCTTTCTCATAAATTCACTAGCATTTCCTTTAGGAGAATTTTTGTTGGGACTTAAAGTAAAGCTAATTAGTTTAAAGCTACTATCTTTTACTCTCTAACCTTTAAAAATATTGATTCGTCCTTTTGTAGTCCTCTAGTCCCTCTCTAGTTCTCCATAACTACTTCAGTGGCTAGTGACCACATTCACTAATTCTTTCACTACTGGAGAATGTAATACAAGTGGGTCAGGTAATGACTTTATCAAGGTGCTTTCTCATCTCAAGTACCACTTTCCATGATTTTTCTTCTATCCTTTACCTGTCCAAAGGCCATTCTATCTGGTAAAAAAAAGCAGCAGTTCTATCTTTTTTTTTAAGTTATTACTGTCTCCTCCACAAATCTGAGTCCTCCTCTCACTGTCTTTGTCCTTCTCTTCCCTCAATATAACTAAAGCCCACCCTCCCCACAAAACGAAACCTGCTTTTGTTTTCCTTAGCTTTCCTTGATAGACTCAGCATACTCAAGCTTAAACAATTCTATTACTCTTTGGATAGCCTTTTTGATATTAAGTCACACCAAATATAAATTCTGACTCCTCAAAATGAATAATCTAAATATACTACTGTACTCTTAGCTGATATTATATTTACTAATTCTGAATATACATTCAAAAGCAAAGCTGGACTATAACTTTGTAAGTATTACTTTTCTAAGTTTCAAAACCAATTACATATTTGTCTGCCACAAGATAATGAGTAATAGTCCATCTTTTCTGATATTTCTGAATAATGCTTGTTAATACAAGTATTATTTGTTCCTGAAAAGTTTGAAAAAATTCTGTTGAAAAACTTTCTTCACCAAGTTTCTTTATGTTGTAGGGAAACTTGTTTGTTTACTTCTCTTACTTCTTCCTTTTCAGACTGGTTTAAATTATTAAATTCTTATTACATCATTTTTAGAAATTAATATTTTGCAAATAAACAGCCATTTCCTTTTAGTTTTCCAATTTTTCATACAATGGTTCTGTGTAATATTTCCTAATACCATTTTCATTTCTATTGTGTCTGTTTTGCCCTCTCATTTTGCAAATATAATTTAACTGAATGGTATTTTTTTCTTCTCATTTTAAATGTGACTTTGCCCAGGGAGGGGGTCAACACCTCTTGGTTTTGTCATTTATTATTCTTTCATTTCCTACTTTCTGATCTTACTTTCAGTCCTTAATATCAACCAGGCATCATACATTCAGAGCACCATAGGACCCCTGAAGAAATTTAGTCCAACTACTTCATTTTAAAGATGAAGAAAATGATGTGATGAAAGGTTGAATATGTTAACCTGCCCAACATCAGCAATATGAAGCCAGGTTCTCTGCCTTCCAATTTAATACTCCTTCCACTGCATCATGCTGTTGTCTAGATAAGTATTTTTTTCTACAAAGTATTAGGAAGCATCACAGACAATATTTCTATTATGAATTTAACATCTGTTTCATGCCTAAAGAGAATAAGTTACATTCTCCTTATCGCTTATATCTCCTTCTTCACTTTGTTACATATTTTCTAAAGTCTTCTTTATCAAAGAAAATTAAAGGTATTCCTCTTTTTTTGAATCTCTAACAGCATGACCCACCTCAAATGAAATAGAAGTACATTTTCCAGTCAGTGTGCTTCCTCAAAGCAACAAATTGATGTGTCTCATCTGTTTCTAAAACTTATTTTAAAGGGGAATGCTCATGTTTGTTCATTTTCTTATTTATTAATGAATTCACATTTATTTGATATAAAACAAACACAACTGATCAAACAGCTCCTTCTTATTCTTGAGGATGACCAAAGGCAGTTATAGCAATCTTAACACTATCTATTTAACTAATAACCGTTAGATAAGCCATTTCATACTTCATTTTATTAAATTATTAAGTCCTAAGCCTCCCTGAAGTTTTAATTCCATGCACCCTTTTTATTATATAAGATTGTCTTTGAAATTACCAATTCCTTTTCTTGTTCTTCCCTTTCATCTGCATTAAAGTTTTTTATTAATAAATATGAAAATATCATGTTCTTTAATCCTGTATCGTTCATAATACTTTTTATAATATACTTTTTAATAAAAATTTTGATTCTTGTTTCTATTATAGGTAAGAGAGATATCCACACACGTACATTTAGGCATGTGTTAATACCTAACTACACACTAACAGGCAAAGTAAATTGCTATTCCTTTTAATTATTTAGTCAATTTTGTCTTTGCTGCTTGTGAAGAGTTCTTCAGTTGAGGATTTTTGTTGATAAATTCTACTCAAAAAAGTAGTGTCACTAGATCACCTGAGTACATGGAAGGGAGTACAGTGTAAGAAGAGTAGAGTAGAAAGGGACCGGATTATGAAAAGCACTGGAACAAGGGATTCTGAATTTAGTCCTGGAGAAAACGGGAAAGCTAGTGAGAGGAAAAGTGGAGGTGCCCATTGTAAATTATGTTCTCAAGGAGCGTGGTCACAAAAGGAGTGATATAGGATGACACCTTTCGAGGGATTTTTGAGAATAGGGAGAAAAGAGGTATATTTACTGGTAATAAGGCAGCAGCCAGTAACTAGGCAGACGATGATAATTAGTGTGAGTGGAGATGACAGAAGGGATAATTGGTTGGAGAAGATGAGACGGGAGGAGAAGGGCCACATTTTCATGTGAGACATAGTTGAAGATCATAGCAGAAGACATTTCAGTGATATGACTCAGTGATTTCTCCTAATGAGAAAGGGAGAAGTTCTTGGTGAATGGTCTCAATTTTTCTCAGTGAAATATGAGGCAAGGTTCTCAGCTGAGAGGGTCGAGGACAATGGAAAATTTAAAGAAGGATAAAAAAGCTTGAAAGAGTTTCTGTGGAGAATAGAATAGTGAATCAATTAAAAGGCATAATATTATAAAAGCATAATTATACACATTATAATCTATTAAAAGGCATAAAAGGATTACATTGCCACAATAAGGCCCAACTGAAATTATGTAATAAATTTGTAGTGGACACAGCACAAAGCTTAGTGGAAGCTGTTAATGTTTTCTTGATTGCCTTTTTCAGAATTAAGAAGATGAGAAATATGTATATTAATTTAAAAACCAGTCTTAGATGAAGCACTGTTACTCCTTGGTTATACTGCCTGTCCAGCATGTTCTTAGGTACATAAATCATTTTTATTATTAAATTAAACAAAGCATAATTTAGAAGGCAAATCTGCATGGAAAAACAAAACATCATCTTCTATCACACTGCAAAAATCAAATGAAAATGATCTGTCAATAGTTTATCCATATTAATGCCTTCCTCTTAACAAAAGTAACTAGGTTGACTGTAAACTGAAATTCAAAACATTTATCATGACTAGGTGAAGATACACTGAAAAAATTTATGATTTCATAAATTTAAGAGTTTTGAGCTAAAAACATAAAACTCTAGGAATATGGAATAATTAGATCCATTCCCTTCACTCAACAGCAAAAGGGGAAGAACATGCAGAAAACAGCTAGAATGACTGGGAAATATTTATGAATGCAGCCCAAATTCCAAAACAATTCAACTGACTACTGTGTTTTCTTTTATCTGACCAATTCGTAATTGGAATATTCTCAGGTACACAGGGACTTGCTCACTCTGAGTTTGTATATTTCTAAGAGTCTCCAGTTCCCTTGATCTATCTCAGCATAAAACTGCACAATCTCTAACATCTGTGGACCAGTCAGTAGTTGGGCTTTATCTAGGAAGAAATGACTTCCTAAAAACTTCCATTAATCGTGGTTTAACTCTGTTAATCCAGACAAATATGGAGACTCAGCAGCTGATAGGGAAGTGAATGAACATTTTCCTGTGTCTTTCTTGAATTAGGAAGTTCAACTGGTTCATATATAACTCAATAAATCCTACAGTTAGATCAAACGAGTATGGATTTCCTTTAATTCCTGAACCTGACTGGCTCATTGAGAAAATATCTTTTACCGATTAAAGACCCTTATATACTCTCCTGACCAAATACAAACAACAATTTAAGTCTGCCATGAGTTCACACCATCTTGGAATGAGCCCTGAGATAACTGTCTTTATATGCATGTGCTTTATAAGCATGAGCTTAATAGAAACTTAAGAGTTGGACAGAACCTTACAGATCAATTAGCCTACCCTCATTCTATGTATGAAATGACAGAGGCCAAGACTATGAAGTAACCTATTAATATTTACAGAGCTAAGTAGCAGATCTAGGATTTAGACAGAGAGGCTAGCTCTGGGCAAGTCACTTAATCTCTAAGGCAACTACGTATGGCTATGTTGCAGAACAGCCACTGATCTGCCCTTGTCACAGGAATTATTAACACCAAATGAAATCATTGGTGCAGACCCCTTTCCCTCAAAATAGCCATGACATGTGATGATGAAGGCACTTTCCTTTTCATTCCTAGACTGTGCCAAAGAGGTAATATTGAAAATGATCACTGGTGCCCTATTGAGTGCCAAAGAGGAGATCCTAGAAATAATTTCAGACATTATATTAACAAGTAAATATCTCACCACCTTCCACCATGGTCCAGTTCTCATGTAGGTTATTGGAAATTTTCTTTAACACCTCATTTTTGGAAATAGACTGAGGAAGACAAAAAATGGTAACATTTATGAGCTCTCACCATAAAGAGGAAAACAAACATCTCAGGGAAAGCAAAAGAACTGAAATCACCTTGGGTCTATATGATGCTTTACAATTTTCAAAGCAGTTTACACACATTATTTATTGATCCTTATAAATGATGAGGTAAGCAGGGGAGCTATCATAAACCTATCTTATAACTGAAAAAATGAGGCTAAAATAAGTGACAGGTCACAGTTAAACAGCTAACAAACTGGCAGAGCTAGGACTAGAATCCAAGTTATCACTGATCAACTATACTATAATCTTTCTTCCTAAAAAATGAAAACGGGGCGGCTAGGTCACTCAGTGAATAGAGTACCAGCCCTGGAGTCAGGAGGACCCGAGTTCAAATCCGACCTCAGACACTTAACACCCCCCCCCCAAAAAAAACTAGCCATGTGACCTTGGGCGAGTCACTTAACCCTAATCACCCTCCAAAAAGAAAAAAAAATGAAAACAAAAATTGGAGTGGTCAAGCAAAAATTTTAAGAAAAACTGAAAGAATGCTGTAAAGAATTGGTATTCTACGTCCTTAGTCTATATAAAGATGAAGAATAATCACTTATTTAAAAAGCATGCTTCTTACCTGCCACTGTCCATTCTCAAGGCGATAGAGCAAAACCGGCATTTCTCGACACTCTTGTAAAACCCAAAGCCCTTGTGTTTCATCAAAAGCAATGTCCCACACTCTGTGATTAAAGGTAAGTTGCTGCTTGTAAATCAGCTGTTTCTTGGTGTCATCAAGTTGGAAGATGTAGATTACAGGAATACTTTTAAGGAAGAAAAGGAAAGATTAGGAAAAGATAACTACAACTAGACTCTTCTCTAACAATTCACATGCAAAAATCTAGGGGTTTTAGTGAGCCTACACTTCGACCCAGGGCAGAGGGGTGGTTATTTGCCTTTGTAGTCAAATTTCCTTGGAATGGGGAATATGAAAGTTAAGCCTCACCCTTTGAATTCAAAGGTTAGATAGTACCAACTTCATCATAGTGGCCCATCACACTATTCTTCTCCCATTAGCAATATTTACCATCAAATCATAGAATATCGATGGCTTGTTGTATTCTGTTTTATCAGGGGCAACGTGGCCAACACTCACAGTGAGAGTGCTAATTGGGGATTAGGACAACACCAATAGTTCTGACCCAATTTTTATAGGCATCTCCTAAAAGGAATAGATGCTATGTCTACATGTACTTTGTGTACTACTGTGACATAAGATATTCATCATCAATCATCAAACATTCATTAACTGGCAACTAGTGCTGGGCACTGTACTAAGCAATGGGGACACAAAGACAAAAGCAAAACATAAGAACTAGGATCCTTGATTCATCTGACTGCTAAAAGAAAGACTACTTTCACAAATAAGCTACTAGGTTAACTTATTTTCCACCTGTAAACTACCAAATGCTTAATAATTAGGTAAAAGTAGTCTTTCAAAAATATATGAAATTCGGGGAAGCTAGGTGGCACAGTGAGTAAGAGTACCGGCCTCGGAGTTGGGATGACCCGGGATCGAATCCGGCCTCAGAAAATGAGCACCCACACATAAATAATGATTAGCTGTGTAACCTTGAGCAAGTTACTTAACCCCAATTGCTTAAAAAAATTTAAAAAAAAAATATATATATATATATATATGAAATTCGCTAGGTGGCACAGTGAGTAAGAGCACCGGCTCTGGAGTCAGGATGATTCAGGATCAGTCCCAGCCTCAGAAAATGAGCACCCACACATAAATAATGACTGGCCGTATAACCGTGAGCAAGTTACTTAACCCCAATTGCTTTTAAATATATATATATATATGAAATTCCATCCTCCCCTCTAATTTGTAGTAGGGCCTAGAATTCCCTGAATAATTCCAGTCATTTTGACAAATATAACTATATACCTAGATAAAAATTACTCTAATGGAAAGAGAAACAAATAAAGGGATCAAATGGCAAGAAATATGAATAATAAACACCTCTACTAATTATTACTGAAATCAAAACACTCAGCATGCCAGGAAATCCATACTCCTCTATGACTGTCCTAATTATCTTTGCTGAAATGTGCCCATGATGAAATCAGTGTGAGGCCCTTGCCACATTTAATGTACTGCTCAATAAAGGTAAGGTGAAAAGACTGGAGGCATTTTAGAAACTGGAAGGTGATTTTGTCAATCCCATGCTCCTCCTTTAAACATTAATCCAATCTTTCTTTTTTTCCTTTAAAATTTGGTATGTTTTATTTGAACAAATACCCAAAGAAAAACTGTAACAAAGTATACTCCCAAAATATAGTGTTAATGAACATTTCTTTGATTAATACCAATATTCTCCCAGTGATGCTATAGGACTGTGAAATATGGAACACAATAATCTCTTCTGAAGAACGAACCTCACAGACAATGATAGAACACTGAAGAAACAGAGAGGGCACAGAGAGGGGAAGCATTACTACTAATGACGTGCACTAAAAATGGTGGAACAGACAGCACCTAGGAAATATACAATCAGAAAAGGAGTTTAACTGAACATGTAGTAAAAATAAAGGATGGGCAGCCCAAGTATTGGTATATAGATAAAAGTAAAGACACTGAGGCAGTTCTCAAGTGCAGTGGATGAATTCTTTATGAAAATTTATGGGAGGACATAAACAATTACACAGGATGAGAAAGTCAGTTATGATCTGCATCAAGTGTAGGGAGAACCACACCACCCAGAGGAGACAGGAAAGGTCTAATCAAATAATAAGTACATTCTCCCCTTCTTTTGACATACTCAAATTCTTAAATAGATCTGTGCTTTTATGTGGATATTTCCTCCAATCATGTAAATAACTATTCACCTATTTTCTATGTCCTCCCACAGCAGGGACACAAAAGTAGAGGGGCAGTTTTCAATGATTTTCCTCACTTTCTCTTGACTACATAATAAATATCCCTAAAGTTTCATCATATCAACCATCCATCTCTTAGATGACATCTTTTACTTGGGTTCTTCATTGTAGCATTCCCACATTCACTTCTTCACTGCCCCCCGTGTGGTACTGAAAATTTTGGACTAACTAGGAATATAGCACACACAAAAACCCCCTGTATTTAGAATGTTTATTGTTCAGATCATAACATGGCGGCAGACGATGAACCCATGGAGCTCATCCATCAATGTGTGTGTATGTATATGTATACACACACACAAACACTCATTGGCTAAATGATGCAAATGGATAGGGAATTGGACAGAGATTTAAACAGACTAGCTCTTTTAATGACTCCAAAGATCTCCCTGCCTCACAGATGAAGGCCCATTTTTAAAGACAATACTCCACTAGCATTGCTATATGCCTACAAGTCATGGTACACTACAGTCTCCAGTGAACTAAGATTTAATGGTAGGTGATAAGGAAGGGCAATAATAATCATTTGGTAGCTTACCAGTCACATAAAATGGCAATGTAGTTTTCTTGGCAACAGTAAGTTATCCTTGATACTGCAAATATCTGGAATAAAAAAAGAGAACAGAAAGAATGAGGTACCCCTTCATTGGCTACACTTTTCTCTCTTCCTTATCTTGATATTTTGGTAAAAAGTTCAACCCTACCCTATCTTGTTCTTTCAAGTTCTTGTCTCTTTATCCCAATGCCAATCAAGCCCTGCAATGCCTCAACCCTGGACTACTCCCACCATCCACTGCCTTCACACCTGTTCAAGGGTTGCTGAAAAAAGCTAAAGAAAATTCATGAAACCAGGCTGACTGGGTCCAGCACAAATGTATGTTACACAATCTGAAATGAGCCTTTGATTCCCTGTCCCACTCAAAACAATGGCTTAAAAGCCATATTTCCAGACAAAAGAAGTACAGTTATTCAGTTTATGAGCTCTGAGACAGTTCACCATGACTGTCACTATCACAAAAGAGAACACAAAAAGCACTAAAAATATTGTGAACATTAAATACTCTTGGCAACCATAGATAAATGGTACTTGAACAATGAGGATCCAGTCTAAACAAGAAATCACAGAAGAACAGCATAATGGTATTGATGGAAAAGATAATTTCATTGTTTAAAAAAGAAGGAAAAAACCTTTGGAAATTTGTTAAATAATGCAAGCTAAAACGTCCAAGAAAAATCTAGGAAGATTCATAGAAAATCACTACGCTGACTCCCTATTATGTTAGTGAATACCCTAAATTCTAAGGTTTGTATACCTTAAAGACACTTCAAACATAATAAATAAATGGTTACTATATAATACTGCATCAAGGGATTCAAACAAGGAATCCTCATGTTAAACCTAGTACTTTAACCCACTATACTACATTTAGTTTGAGAAGATATTTGAAAACATTAGAAAACAGTTTTGAAGATTTGTAGAGATAAAATGCTGAACTGGAAAAATCATCATATGGCATCAATTACTCATGAATCTTAAGATTTCACCTGGATCCTTGCCTATTAGGCAAGTGTCTTATCCTCAGATTTCCATATCTCTAAATCTCTGTTATCACAGAGATTTTGAAAGGTTTGAGAAGTGATCAAGACCTTAAAGCATGTGGCTTTGGGGCAACCATGAAAAGAGAAATCAAAAGACAAAAAAGGGGGCGGGGAGTGGAGGTGCCCTCATAAAATTAGTTTCCATAACTGAAGCTCAAAAAATAAAAACAAATTAGTAGGAAGTAAAGCTATAAGATGAAAAGTATCTGTAAATTAAGATTTCAGTGGCCATGTCCTCATACTGTTTAAAGACATCAGAATTCAGAAGAGGACTTAAGAGTCCAAATAAATAAATCAGAGGTTCTTAATTTGGGGGGGACCATGGAATTCTTTGGCAGTATGATGAAGTTCAATGAGTTCCTTCTCAAAATAACATTTTTAGATGCACAAAACAAAATGCATACAATTAAAAAGGATACCAATTATACTGAAATGCAGTTATCAAAATCCATTTTTTAAAAATTTACTGTTTCAAGGTTAAGAACTCCTGCTGATCTTAACCCAAATTTTATAGATAAGAAACAATAACAGATTATCCATGGTCATGCAGCTAGAAGCCAGGTCTCCAGACTCTGAGCTATTGTTCTTTATGTCATACAATTCAGGTGGCATATTTGCACCTTACCAGGACTATGAACTCAATTCTTAGCACTAACTGAACCAGGCACTTTAGTAAAGTAAGCCATTTCTAGTCTTACTCTGCTTCAGTTTCCCTAACTGGAAAACTGAGTCACTATCATGCCTTGATAATATATCTACAAAAAAAACCTGTAAAAGACTGAACTATAAGGGGCCGCTAGGTGGTGCAGTGAATAGAGCACTGGCCCTGGAGTCAGGAAGACCTGAGGTTCAAATCTAGCCTTAGACACTTAACACAAAAACTAGTCGTGTGACCTTGGGCACTTAAGTCACAACCCCAATTGCCCTCCAAAAAGAAAAAAAAATTGAAAAATATTTTTAGAATGGCAATACTAAATTCACTAGAGTGATTGACAAAAAGATTTTTTGTGTAATGACCAAGTGCTTCCAGTATTTTTAACAAATAAAATTAACCCTGCAAAAAGTCTAGTATTGATACTAAACATGTTTAGCTTTCTTTTTTATGCAGTAAAATTAATGCAACTCAATAAAAGGTTTCTAGAAGCATGTTAACAAAAACAAGGTTAAAATCATAAACCCTACCTTCTCACGTGAGGTTGCCTCAGGATTTCTCAGTCTGTTGAGATGATAACATTGCAATTCTTTTCCAATTTTGTAGTCCCAGAGCCTCAGAGTACAGTCCTACATATATTCAAAAAAGATAGTAAGATTCATTACTATAAACTTCTGTTCATTGAATACCACTCAAATCAAATTAAATCTTATATACATGATGGAATGAGTCCTTAAAAAGTTAAGGTTTGCACTGGTCAAAAGAAATTTAAATAATATTTTTATAAATACATAACAGTTTTACAAATTTTGATTGTTGTAGATACCTTTACAAAACTGTGTAAATTAACTGCAACCAATCTGAAGATTTCTGTGACTGTGTCTATATATGACTGTCTGTATACTGTGTCTACATACAACTGTAAATTAGTAAAACTGTAAAATTAGTAAACTGTAAAAAATTTTCCATATAAAATGACAATGGACTGAAAGGCAGTAAGAGAAGATGTGAGAAAATTTCAGCAGATTAGTCTGTTCCTGTGCCAAACCAAAAAATGGAAATATTTCTCCAATTAGAAAAAAGATCAAAAATTGTTTTCACATAGTACATATTTTATAATGATGTGACTATTCTATGACTTTCCAACCAAAAGTCATCAAGAGTATACTATAATAAAATCAGAAATTGATATTAATTAATATGTATGGCTTTATCATTGAATTTTAGGATAAAACTAATACCATTTATTTTATCCAGTGCCCACCCCAATAGTTCTACAAATAATAAGCAACTTATAAACATTTACTGAATTGAAAGACCTGCATCATAATATTTCCCCTGTTCATAGCAAAATTCAAAGAAGACTTTCAGGCAAAATGAAAGAAAAGTAAAAACTTAAGAAACCTAGATATCAAGGAAAATCAACAAGAAAAAAATTAACTAGAAAATGGATTAGCAAGGACAAAAATAGTCATGAGGGACAAAAATATGACTGACTCTGAGTTGACAAAAGAAAAGCAGAAAAATTGAAGCAACAAAGAAGAAAGTTTATACACAAATGGAGGACTTCTGAAGCAAATGAAACTATTTTCAAAACCTTGCTAATAATTCAGAAACTTTCACTTTGACATAATGACAACAATTTAATGATTTTTAAAATTAACACCTTTGTGAAAAATAATTAATATTTCTTTTTATTTAGCAGTTGAGCTTTTCAGTGCTATTTTTTTAAAACAAAGAAGTTGTTTATTAATATAAAAAAGAATACAACGATAACAAATCTTAGAATTTCTTGTACAAAGTCTGCCTCTAAGTAAGCAGATTACAACTTCCCTATGAAACAATGACTGAGCACTGTGAGTCTCTGTGGCTGAAAATTTTATCACTTAGTGATGAGTCTCTCCAAAATTGTAAGGCTGGACTCTGAACAACAGTTCATCATGAGGCCCATACTCAAAGCTTTTCAGAATGTTAGGAGCTATTTAAGCTTGCTTTCAGGTCTCAGACTTCAAAAACTCTGGGTAAATTTGCATGACATGATGAAGCATTCATTGGAGTAGACACTGGAATAATAAACCTTAGTACCTTACTAAGGTAAAAATGCTACATTCTATATATTCTTTTTTTTTTTCTTTGGAGGGCAATTGGGGTTAAGTAACTTGCCCAAGGTCACACGGCTAGGATTTTTTTGTTTGTGTGTGTTAAGTGTCTTGAGGCCGGATCCGAACTCAAGTCCTTCTGACTCCAGGGCTGATGCTCTACTCACTGCGACACCTAGCCGCCCCCACATTCTATATATTCTTACATTTTGCACTTCTGTAGAATCTAAATGTCTTAGCAATTCAGAAAGTCTCTCTCTTATCTCCCTCACCTGAGATAATGATGGCATTTTTAGAACTAATGAGGATAATCAAGATAGATTAAGTCCATGTCAGGATCAATTAAAAGGGCCATGGAAATTTAATATTTTATGGCTAATTAACTGCTGGAAACAAGAACTACAGCTACTTCTTTATCTTATGGGAGAAAAACCTTCTAGGAAAAAAGTACCTTCTAGGAGTAATGAACAAAAACAAAAACCAAAAAACCCTATTTTTAAAAGAACCTCCAATTGTAGCATCAAACCACATACATATATATCTTGGGGGAAAAAATATAAGAAAAATTATGAAAATACCTACCCCTGAGGTAGATAATAATAGATCTGGATGATTTGGCACCACAAATATTCTGCTCACAAACCTAAGCATAAAAAGATTGACATAAAGATGTTACATTTTTGTCAGTCATGCTATCTATGCCAAGCATAGCAAAGAGGAAACAAAACTATCACTTTTGCAGATGATGTTAATTGTTAATTTACTTGGAGAAGAACCCTAAAGACTATAAAAAATCAGTCGAAACAACTGACAACCTCAACAAAGTTGCAGGATATAAACCCATACAAGTCTTCAGCATTTCTATCCAACAAAAACCAGAAGAAAATGAGAAAAAGAAATTTCACATAAAATAACTACAGACAGTATAAAATAGTTGGGAGTTTACTTGCCAAGAAACACACAGGAACTATAGGAATACAATTCTAAAACTCTCTTCATGTAAAAACAGATCTAAATAATTGAAGAAATATGAATTGCTAATGGGTAATGGATAAGCTAAAGCAATACAATAAAAATGACAATACTACCTAAATTAATTTGCTTCTTCAGTGTCAAACCAATCAAGCTACCAATGAATTACTTTATAGAGCTAGAAAAAGTAGTAACAAAAATTCATCTGGAGGAACAAAAGGTTAAGAACATTAAGGAAAGTAACTTAAAAAAAAAGGAAAGAAGGAAGGTGGCCTAGATCTCACATTATACTACAAAATGTAATGTCAAAACAATTTTGTACTGGGTAAGAAATAAAAAGGCTGATTATGATTAGTACAAAAGAGTAGGAATACAAAAGTAAATTAGCTCAATGCCCTAGTGTTTCATAAACTCAACCATCTCAGTTATTAGTGCAAGAAAGCACTATTCAACAAAAACTGCTGATTTCTGGGAACACAGTAGAATAAGACAAGAAATATGTGGCTCTCCTAGATCCCCCCAAAAGAAGATAAAATACCACCTCAAAGTGAACTCTGAGCAGCAGAAATAATTAAAAGTCAGGGTAAAGCAGTTCTCCTAAACAACTTCAGAGGACTTCAGGAAAGACTTGACCTCCCCATTCGAGGTTTGGCTAGACTCAAGTCCAAAGACCTCCAGACGGACTCTACTGAATAAACAAACAACAAACCTGGGCAACTGGGGGGAGGGGGTGTAAAGGGAAGGGAAGCAGCCTTGGTTTCAAGAACTTTCACCTCACAGACAGTGTGGGGATGGGACAGCTGGGTTAGAGAAGACTGAAGGACCCTCCATGGTGGCTGGATGCCAGGCTCAGGTGTGCTGTACAGACATGTGGGACAAGGACTAAGCACCCACCCAGTGAGTGCAGCAGCAGGGGGTGAAGACTCGGCCGACTTTGGGCACTTGCAGGATAGCAGAGTTCCTGATTTTGGTTCCCAGGTGGAGGGGTAAGCTAACATTTGTAGCCATAGGAGAGACTGCAGGGAACAAGAGCATCTGCAGTGAGAACACAGCTGGGAGCCCTAGCCACGGCTCCGGAACAACAGAGTGCCTGAAGTCAGGCCCAGAAAGAGTTCAGAAAACAGTACAAAAACTTGAAGGCTTAGCCATCATCCTCCACACCTCAGGGCTAGAACTTGACCATAAAAATGAATCACTTTTAAAAAATGAGTAAGTAAAGGAAATAGAACTCAGTCATCATAAATAGCTACTATGGGGATAGAGAAGATCTGGGTTCATAGTCAGAAGGCAGTGAAGTTAAAAAAGTCACTCCTACTTCAAAGAAAAATGTCAAATGGTCACAAGAACAAAGAGTTCTTAGAAGAGCTTTAAAAGGAATTGAAAAAACAAATAAGAGAGACTGAGGAAAAATTAGGGGGAAAAGTGCAACCCAAAAAAATTATGAAAAGGAAGTCAACCAACTAGAAAAAGAGGTCCAAAAACTTAATAACTTCTTAAAAACTAGAATTGGGCAAGGGGAAGCTAATGAGTTCATAAGACACCAAGAAATATTAAAACAAAATCAAAACAATGAAAAAATAGAATGTGAAACATCTCAGAAAAACTGATCTGGAAAAAAGATCAGGGAGAGACAATGTAAGAAGTGTTGCACTGCCTGAAAGTTATGATCCAAAAAAGAGTTTAGATACTATATTACGAGAAATTAAGGAAAATTGCCCTGGTGTTCTAGAACAAGAGGGTAAAATAGACAAAGAAAAAGTCCACCTACAAGAGATCCCAAGATGAAAACTCACAGGAACGTCATTCCAAGTTTTGAAGTTCCCAAGCCAATGTGATAGATGATTAGCTGAACCTATTTTATGCCAACCAGTAATATGATTTCATAGGGATGGTGATTATAAATTCTGATAATAGGCCTCAGAACTGTAAACTGCAGATGTGGAAAAGCAGGTACATTAATGTAATGCTGATGAAGATGTGAACCAGCATAACTATTCTGGAAAGCAATTTGGAATGATACCCCAAAATCTATTAAACTGTGTCTGGTGATTACTAAACCTTAACCTAGCAATACTGCTATAAAGTCTAGACACCAAAGAGATTTAAAAAAAAAGGAAACGCATTCCATATGTACAAAATATTATATAGCAACTCTCCTGGGGGATGCCCACAAACTGGGGAATGGCTGAACAAATTATGGTATGTGTATGTAACAGAATACTATTATGCTATGGGAAATGAAGAAGGGAACAGTTTCAGAAAAACCTGAGAAAACTTGTATGAAATGATGAAAAGATAATTGAGCAAAAGCAGGAGAACAACATATACTCTACCAAGCAATATTGTAAAGGTCATCAACACTGAAAAACTTAGTAACTCCAATCAATAAAACAAACGGCCAACCACAATACCAAAGAACTTATGATCAAACATGCTTCAGGTGGAGAGGTATATACTGATAGAACAGAGTGAAGCATATTTTCTTCTCTTTTTCTTTCTTTTCTAGAGTCACAGCTAATATGCTGACAGGGTTTGCATGACTACATCTATTTACAATGTTTTGGGGGGAATTTTTCTGTCTTCTCAATTCATTAGGGGAGCCAGGGAAAAAGGAGAGAAAAAATTTGAAATTGAAAATAAAATAAAATAGAATAAAAAAATATTAGGCAAATCATTCAAATTCAGATTAACCATCAGAAATTTCAAAAATTTACAACGAACTCCCTAATTCCTTTTATTACCTCAGGTATAATACTTTAAAACATTTTCCAACAAATTAAACTAAAAGCTTTTCCCTGGGAAACTTTAATTAAACATTTGTCCAAGACTAGCTGTAACTTTCAACAGAAATACCTTCTTTAAACATCAAAACTCAGGGAATTGAAGATAAAATTGTTCTTATTGAGGAAGAGAGGGAAGAAAGGAAAGAGACAGAGACAAGTACAACTTAACAATTCCAACTGATGCAGCGACCAACCACCATTACAGAAGACCACTGAGGATGAATACTACCCAACTCCTGATAGAGAAGCGATAAAAGCAAGATGCATAATGCGTTTCTTTAAAAAGGCAAAATGAGAATTTAGTCTTGCTTGAGTAGGCATGCCTGTTGCAAGGACTTTTTTTCCTTCAGTAATGGGAGATTATGAAGGGAAAGAACCTAAATGCATGTTAAGGGGAAAAGAATAAAATTAAGCACACTGAAACTTAAAAAAGTGATTCCTTAGCTCAGAGAGTCAATTCTTAACTGTTAAAAATATTAAACTAGGGGAGGCTAGGTGGCACAGTGAGTAGAGTGTCAGCCCTGGAGTCAGAAGGACCTGAGTTCGGATCCAGCCTCAGGCACTTAATGCACACACAAACAAAAACCTAGCCGTGTGACCTTGGGCAAGTTACTTGACCCAAATTGCCCTCCAAAAAGCAAAAAAAAAAAAATTAAACTATATATTTCTTGCCCCTGAGTACCTGTCCATGATATAAGAGAATCTCTATAAGTATGTGTTCACCCTCCTGAAACAAAAACTTCATCAGAAACACCAGTTTCAAGCTGATAACTAAATAAATTAGAATACCCACCCAGTAGTCTCCTTCATTATCACTCTGCAGGTAAACTGTACTTTACCTTATGTCAAAAATTATTGGATTTTGTTCTAAAAGGACATTATTAAATCAAATAAATAAACCTTCTCTAAAAAACATGATTAATTAATATAAACCAATAGCAAGTTCTACTAAATTCAGAAGAAACTCAAAGCAATACTTAATAACCATTGATCAGACTTATCTACACGAACTGGAAGTCTAAGTTTCAATGTGGTAAAGCCAATAAGGATTAAACAAAAACTAAGAAATTGGCTCATGACATAAATACTGTGGTTGCCTTGAACAATAAAAGTAATGACTATACACGAATTATGATCAAACAAAACTAATGTGGCATTTGCCCTTCAGTGCTCAGTTCTCAGCTCTAGTATTTACTAACTGTGCAACCTTGTGCAGGTCACTTAACTTTTATGATCTTTACTTTCCTTTACCAGTAAAAAAGGATAAAACTACTGATATTACCTACTTCACAGAGTTGTGATGAAAGCACTTGACAAACTGTACAATGTTATATAAATGTGAAATATTGTTACAACTATTATCAAATGTGAAGGACAATTTACTTACTCAGTATGGCCCAAGCAGAAAGATTCGATGTTGTGTGGTGCTGCAAACAAACTAACACGGATTTTCTCATCTCTGTCAGCTGTGAGAATGTAACGGTCATCAGGACTCATGGCCTCCATGAAAAGAAAAGAAATTCATTTCACATAAATTCATTTATCCAAAACTATTGACTTCTTACCAAGCAACAGAATAACAATTTAAGATAATAAGCTGGCTTCTTTTTCTCTCACTTCTAAATACAGGTCATCCCCAAAATCTGTAAGTCTCTACTCTCTCCCTAGACTCCATCTATTCTTGAGGCTTCCATTATCATTTATGTTCAGAAAACTCCCATAACTACATCAATCAATCCAGCATCTTTTTAAGCTTCTATCATGTGCCTGGCACTGTGTTCAGCACTGGAGATACAAAGACAAAATTTAAATAGTTCCTGCCTCTAAAGAACAATCTTCATTCTCTCCCACCCCCAACTTTGTAAAAGGGCAGGGAAATAGCTCCATGCTCTCCATCACCTCTCTATCAGTCTCTGTCAGGAAGGGAGAAGCATGTGTCATCGTGGCTCTCCTGGAATTGTGGGTGGTCATTCCACTGATCAGCTTCTAAGTCCTTCAGAGCTGCCTTTACAATTGTCAGTGTATAACCTATTTTGTTTTGGCCCACTTCAGTCTGCATCAGTACATACAAGTCTTCCCAGGCTTCTCTGAAACCACCCCCTTGATCATTTCTCACATCACAACAGTATTCCATTATACTGATTAACACCATAACATGTTTAGCCTTTCCCCAACTGGTCAGCATCCCCTTACTTTCCAATTCTTAACATCTTTGTACAATCTTAGAGCTTATTGTGTTTGGAACTAATTCCTCTTTTAATCTAACTTTCCTTTCCCTTCTTTCTCTCCTGTTTCCCTGTTGAGTGAAATGTATTTTTATACTTGTGTATATTCTTCAGTCTTTTATCAAGTTGAGATGGAAGTGAGTTTCATACATTGTCCAATCCCCCCACTACTTCCTTGTTTACATAGCCTTGAACACCCAAAATATGTGAGATAATTTTTCTTACTTTTCCTCTCCCTTTGCCACCTCCCTAAAATGTACTGCTTTCCCTGTCCCTTTCCATGCTTCTTTTAATATCAAAACATAACAGATCCACTCTCAGGTCCTTTGTCTTTTGGACTCCCTCTAAATCCCCAAATAATGAAAGAATTCTGGGGGGACACATGTATCATCTCCTTATATTTGAATATAAACAGTTTATCCTTGTGATTTTTTATTCATGTTCACTTTTTTATGTTTCTCTTAAATCTTACATATGAATTTAAAAGATCTTCCCTGCCCCTAGGCCCTTTGATAGGCTTAAGAGACACTGAGAACCTTCCTTGATTTGAAAATATACTCTGCCCCCTAATAGGCTGAATGTGGTCACATGGAGCCTGTGGGAGGTTTGGTTTTCAGGAATGCCCACACCTAGATGCTGTGTGATTGGGCAGTGGGTCAAGAGGATGGTTACATTCTCTGGCCCAGGAGAAGGCTATATAATCCCTGATGTGAGGCTTTGCTTTGGGGCTCACTTTGAGAAGTGTTGTGTGATTTGACCAGATGAGACTCTGGGCAGCCGTTGAGAGCCCCCCACCCCTCACTTTGAAAACCCAGATGTTGATGCTTCCCTCTATGGTAACTGTGATTTGGTATTGATGTAATGGTTGGGCAGTTTGGAAGCCTGTCTGCTTGATCTGTTTGTTTCTCTGTCTTGTAAGTTCTGTCAGTATACTTTGAAGTTCGGGGTGCTGACCTTTTTTCCCCTGAACTAGGTAAATGATATATGTTTGATTGATTAAAGTAAGCTTCTTAACCCATTTTGAGTTGCTTTCCTTTAGAAAAGCAGATCTAAGAACCTGTGTTGGCAGCCAGCCTGGGGATGTTGGGGTACTTGCTGCTATAATTAGCAGAACAGTAATTGAGGGCATAAGTAATCCAATCTCAGAAAAATAAATTGGACAAGTCATAAAAGAACTCCCAAAGAAAAAACCTTAGAACTAGATAGATTTACAAGCAAATTCTACCAAACATTTAAAGAACACAATTCCAATACTACATAAACTGTTAGAAAAAACAGAGAAGGGAATCCTGTCAAATTCCTTCTATGACATAAATAGAGTCTTGATATCTAAACCAGGGAGAGTCAAAACAGAAAAAGAAAAACTACAGGCAATTTCTTTAACGACTATTGATGCGAAAATTTTAAATAAAATACTGGTAAAAAGATTATAACATTATATCACAAAGATCACAAACTATAAGTAGGTCAGATTCATACCAGGAAATCAGAGAAACCAGGAAACCAGTTCAATATTAAGTAACTGTAAATATAAGTGACTATATCAATAACAAAAATCACATAATTATTTCAATTAATTGCAGAAAAAAAAACTTTTAGCAAAATATAACTCATTTCTGTTAAAAACACTAGGAAGCATAAAAAAGTTTTTCTTAAAATGATAAGCAGTATGCATCTAAAACTAAAAGCAAATATTATCTATAATGGTGATAAACTAGAAGCCTTTCCAGTAAAATCAAGGGTGGAGTAAGGATGTTCATTATCACCATTATTATTCCATACTGTACTAGAATGAATCAAAGAAATAAATATAGGCAAAGAGGAAACAAAATTACCGCTTTTAGCTTACAATAAAATAGTTTACCTAAAGAACCCTAGAAAGTCAACTAAAAAAACTAGCCAAAACAATTAACAACTTGGGCAAAGTTGCAGGATATAAAATAATTCCATACAAATCAACATTTCTCAGTATTAGCAACAAAAGTCAGGAGGAAGAAATAGAAAGAAAAACTCCATTTAAATAACTTCAAACAGTATAAAATACTCGGGACTTGTATTTGTTTGCATGTTGTCTTGCTCAGGACAAGTATAAAATACTTGCCAGGACACACAGAAATTACATACACATAATTACAAAACGCTCTTCTTAGCTACAGCAGGGGAGTATATTCAACAAGAATATAGCACTGATTCAGCATTCCTCCCTCTCTGTTGTCCATGCTAACCCACCAGGCAGAAGATGGGAGCTAATGGCTCCTTGTGCCATGGCTTTATACCTAAGTTATCAGGAAGTAAAAAGCCCACGTCTTTAGGTTCCCAAACCAGCAAGTATTGAGAATAATTTCAGTACTTTTTAAGGAAAAAATCTAGCCTTCCTGGGATAAGGCCTTGGTATATTTCCACTTTACATTAGCCACATTCACCCACAGTTGGTCATAACTAAGCCAAAATTGCTCTCTCCACGGTTATCAATGATCTTTACCTGATAAATTCATGGCTTTTTCTTCTATTCTCATTCTACTTACTAACTTAATCTCTCTACAATTTATTTATTTATTTTGCTTTTTGGAGGGCAAGTGGGATTAAGTAACTTGCCCAAGGTCACACGGCTAGGTTTTTGTTTGTGTGTTAAGTGTCTGAGCCCGATGGAACTCAGGTCCTTCTGACTCTAGGCCCAGCGCTCTACTCACTGGGCTACCTAGCCTCCACCCCTCAACAATTTTTAATACTGTTAAGCACTCCTAAATACTATATCCTCCCTTGGCTTTATTAATTTGCACTGCTCTCTCTTGGCTATCTCACAGCCCTGACCATTTTTCTCAATCTTCTTTGCAGGTTCACCATCCCCATCATATCCGACCCCTTAATTGTGGGTTTCTATAAAGCTTTATCCTGAATCTACTTCATCAGAATCAATGGGTTCAATTACCTTCTCTATTCTGGTGATATAGCCAAAACTCAATCAACAAATAAACATTTATTAAGCACTTACTATGTACCAGGCACTGTGCTAAGTATTGAAGATACAAAAAAAAAAAAAAGAAAAAAATAGTCCCTGCCCTCAAGAAATGTACAATTTGGGGCAGTGAGTAGAGCGCTGGGCCTGGAGTCAGAAGGACCTGAGTTCGGAGCCGGCCTCAGACACTTAATCCATACAAACAAAAACCTAGCCGTGTGACCTTGGGCAAGTTACTTAACCCCAATTGCCCTAAAGGGGCAGCTAGGTGGCGCAGTGAGTAAGGTCATCCCAATCGGAGTGGGGATGACCCAAGATCAGATCCGGCCTCAGAAAATGAGCACCCACACATAAATAATGACTAGCCGTGTAACCTTGAGCAAGTTACTTAACCCCAATTGCTTAAAAAAAAAATAAAAAATAAAAAAAAAAGAAATGTACAATTTAACGGGCAAGACAACATGCAAACAAATACATACACATCAACCTATATTCGGGATAAAAAAGAATAATTAACAGAGGGAAAGCATCACAATTATGAGAGGCTAAAGAAGGCTTCCAGTAAAAGATGGGATTTTAGTTGGGACTTAAACAAAGTCAAGGAGGTTAGTTGTAGAAGCGGAGGAAGGAGAGTGTTCCAGGTATGGGGAACAACCACAAAAAATACTGGAGTCAAGAGATGGTGTGTCTTGTTCATGGAACAATCAGTAAGCCAATGTCATTGTATTAAAGAGTATGTATTGGAGGACTAAAGTCTAAGAAGACTGGTAAGGTAGGAGGGATCTGAGTTATGAAGGGCTTTGAATACCAAAGACAGCATTTTGTATTTGATCCTGGAGGCAGTGCCACTGGAACTGAACCCATTCTTTTCCCACACTTGCTCTTCTTGGAAAAACACTCTACTTTTAGTTACCCAGATTTCTAACCTCAGAGCTATCCCTAACTCTCTACTCCCTCACATGCCACCACCAAATCTCCCTGAAGGAAGTAACTATTTAGTAGCTTTTGTCTTTGGGTTATCTCTAGCCCCCAGCAAAGTAGTAGGCGCTTAACAAACACAAGATCTGAATCGCTCAAATCATGCTAATTAGCTCTACAACATTTCCTTATCCATCCCCTTCTCTCAACTGTAATTAAAGACCACAAACTTCTACATGGATTATGGCAATAGTCCGCTCATTGGTTTTCTTGTTCCTAGTGTCTCACTTCTCCAACTGATCCCTCCAAAATAATCTTCCTACAACACAAATCTAACCATTTCACTCTTGCTCGGAAATCACTCCAAAATTTGGCTCCAAACTGCCTTTCCAAATCTATCTCATACTACTGTCCTTCATATGCTCTAGATATTAGCCAACCTGGCACGTCAATTGTTCCCCAAACTCAGTATTACACCATTCTGTGAGTAGACTCTTTCATTTTTATTTTTATATCCCCTAAACGGCAAATCACTGACAGAACTAAGTTTTAAACTCTGAGTCCACTACTCTATTTCACAGGTCTTGAAATGAATAGCTTAAAAAAAAAAAAAAGGTGGATTTTAATTTTGTTTAGGGATTTGTCTTTAATTTTTCTTAACTCTTTCAATTTAATGGGAAAATGTAAATTATTCCATGTTACCCAAAAAAAAAAAATCTTATTTCAATGTCTCATCTGCTATGAAGCTAAGCTGGGCCAACAAAATACAAACTACAGCAGAGAGGTTCTACCAAGTTGGAAGGATTTTACAAGTCTGGTGAAAGATTCTCTACAGGTTGAAAGAAAGCCAACTTATTTAAATCTGGGGAGACTTATTGTTAGCTTGGATTAAGAGAGGTAAATTTTTCAACCATAGCAACTTCAGAAAACTATCTATTAGCTATACAGAATTTACAATCTACAATAGTGGAAGAGGTATATCCATACCCACAAAATCACAGAGCTTTGCCGAACTGAACCAAGCAAATAACAATACTACTTTGTATTCTCCCAGGATGTCTAAGTACCATAGATAGATAACCTACTCAATTCATCTTCACATGGTAAAAAAGTAGGAGAGAAAACATCATTAAACTCACTATATAAGTACTTTTAAGTTATTGACTAATTTTTTTTTTTAAATATCACATGACTGAGCTTAAGACAAAATTAGGTTAGGCATTACAAGTGACATTACATTACAAGTGACACACACTTGTAATCCCTGCTACCAGGGAGGCTGGTGTTGATGAATCTCTAGAGCTCAGTGGGCTGTGAGCTATAGTGGGTTATGCCAAGCAGGTGTCTCCATTAAGCTTGACATTAATATGGAGTGGGAGACCACCAGGTTACCTAAGGAGGGACAAACGAGTCCAGGTTGGAAATAGAGCAGGACTCCAATTCTGATGAGTAGTGGGACTGGGCCCATGAGTAGCTCCTGTATTTTCAGCCTAAGTGAGATGGAAAGATTTAGTCTTAAAGAAAAAGAAAAAAGACAAAGTTAATGAACTAGTCAAGTACATACCACATCCAACAACATAGACAGGTGTCCAAGTTCAAGTTTTCCACCCTGATGTGGTGCCAATACTGAAAATGAATATACATCTCCAGACTTGTCTGCCACCAAAATCTTCTCATCTGTAGCTGTAAATGTCAGAGAGGTGCATCTTCGCACCACTGTCCTGGAAGTCAAAGAACATCAAGGACTCATTAATAAAGGCAGTAAGGAATAATGCAATATATCCTTACAATATTATCACAGAATGTTAAAAATGGAAGTAGACAGCAACTAGGCCACCCCTTTCATTAAAAAAAAAAAAAGTAAACAGTGATGCTATTCAATTCAATTCACTCTTCACTCTAGTGCAAGGTACTGCACTAGAAGCTAGGAAACCAGAGGCAAAACTAAGAGTTCCTGCCCATAAGTAACTGACATTTTATTGGAAAGAGGTAAGTTGCACACGTGTAAGTACGTATGTGAGGAGAGAGGCAAGAAAAGTTTCATAGCGGTAGCACCTAAACTGAACTTTGAATGAAAATAAGGATACAGACATACAAGGGTAGAAAGAATATATTCTTGACGTAGGAACAAAGTGAAGATGAAATATCAAATTAGAAAACACCTAGTAAGCCAATTTGGTAGGAATACAGAGTGTATGAAAAAGAGTAATGCAAACTAACTCTGGAAGGGCTGATACAAGCCAGAGTGTAGAAAGTTTTTTATGTCTGTCAGAAATTTTCACTTTATCCTAGAAGCATCAAGAAGCCACTCATGTCTGATGAGCAGGGCAGTGACAAAATCAAGTTTGAGTCTTAGAAAGATTTATACTTGTACGGAAAGTAGATTGTACAGAGAAGACTAGAAGCAAGGACACTAATTAGTAATTACATTTGATATGTAGATCAGTTTACTAAGTTTTTTTTCTCCTTTTTTCCTCCTTTCTTCTTTAGTCTTTGTTATAAGGATAGAGATAGAGGAAGACTATATTTGGGAATTAAAGTGATATAAAAATAAAAATCTGGAGGAGGAAATGGCAAACCACTCCAGTATTTCTGCCAAGAAAATTTCATGGACTGTATTGGCATGCTGTAGTCCACAGTGTCACAGAGTCAGATGTGAGTGAACAACTGAACAACAAAAATATACAATTTTTTTTAATAGCAAGACCTGGAGGAGGGGAAAACCTGGTAGATGTTGGTGTTCTCAACAGAAATGTAAAAGATGGAAGATTAGAAGAGGTGCAAGGCAGGGGAGAGCGGCTAAAGACTGAATTCCCTTTTGAACATGGTGGGACATTCAGCAAGATAAGTCAAGTAAATGGTGATGACAGAGTGGAAGTAATTAGGGAGATACTTAGGGATGTGTAAGTTACCTGTGCAGAGATAATTGAATCCACAACAGCTTACTATGTCACCAAGAAAATGGATACAACAAGAGGGATACTTGTACTTACAGAATGGGAGATGCAGTATGATCCAGCTAGAGACCAAGAAAGTGCATTCAGAGAGGTAAGGAAATTGAAGAACTGAGGGGATTAGGACAGCAAGTGGTTAATTATGGATATTGAGTGAACCACACTGACTCCATCTTGTGACTCCATTCTGGAGCTAACTCAGTTCCTTTTCTATTCAATTATGGCTCTAGGCCAATTTCTGTCTTATGAGAAAACTATTTGATTGTGGGAATTGGGAGAAAACTTTACTGTATTGTTTGAACCTTACCCTGTGTGGCTGGAAAGCTGGACCACCTCTACCTGCTTTTTGGAGAGCCTTAACTAAGAACCCAGGTTATACTGACCAGTTGGACCCAAAGACCGATGCTACAAGTTTTCTTATAATTATACATCTCAAGCAACCCATATGTCTTATCTGAAAATTGGCCCCAAACTGATCAGTCATTATTTCTATGTTCCTTCTTTGATCATTCACAGACACTTGGAAGGAGTGGAACACCTCTTTTTTGATTTCAGGGAGTTGCACCAATTCATTCTCCCCCTTCCAACTTGGAAAATCCATAATCTTTCTTCCAGTTAGAAAACAGATCCCCTAATATTGTATCCTGGTTAACTGTTTTCTTTTAATTAATTGATCTTTTTTGATTGTTTTTAATACTTAAGTCTGCCTCCCCCTGTATTTGGGGTCCAGACCTAAACTGAGGTGGTCTGGTCCCAGTTTATTGAGTAATTACCATGCACTGCTTAACAAATCAATATGCTCAGAAGACTGAACCTTTTTTTCCCTCGGTCATTTCATCTTTCAGCCACCACAAAGATTAAGAAAACCAGAAGAGAATGCCACAAAGACATTAAAGTAAATGAGGACTAGGGAATAAGACATTATGGTTACCCTAGAAGCCACAATGTCCTAACTACTCAATATCATTTTGTCAAAAGTTATGGGTTTGAGAAGTAAATGGAATGAGAGGAAATAGCAGAAGAAAGTAAAGATGACTTTCCTAGACATAAGAGTGAAATGTGAGATTACAGAGGAGATGCTTTCTCTTCCATTTTGACTCAGCAACCTCTTATTTGAAGGTAACTCCCATCTGTCTGTATCAACCAGTTCACACACTTGTTGCTAGGATATACTGAATTTCAGGTCATTCTGCCTTTGTGTGCCAGTACTGTGTTTAACAAAGGAGAATCACAGTCTTTCTCCAACTCAACAACTCTAAAAAGCTGATGGAAACGTTTGAATTCTACCTCCTCTACTCTGCACTGCTGTGACACTGAACAGGGCACTTGACCTGCCTGAAGCTCAGGCTCCTTTTCTCAATCCTCATTCTCCCTGGCCTCTTTGCAGCCTCTGACACTATTAATCACCCTCTCCTGAATAATCACTTTTCTCTGGGCTTTCAGAACATCACTCTCCCTTGGTTCTCCTCCTATTTATCTGACCACTCCTCCTCTGTCTCCTTTGTTGGATCTTCATCTACCCTCTGCCTTCTAACCATAAGTGTCGATCAAGGTTCTGTCCATCGGCTCCCACGGATTTAATGACCATCTCTTATGCAGACGATTCTCAAATCTACCTATCCTTTTCTTAACCCCTCTGTGACCTCCAATATCACATCCCCAACTGTCTTTCAGACATCTCAAATTCATCATAAATAAACACCTTAAACTCAACATGTTCAAAACAGAACTCATTAGCTTTGAACTCCTAAACCACCCCCAACTGAACCCTTACCTTTCCTTTTACTTTGGAAGGGAGCACTATCCTCCCTGTCCTTTAGGCTCACAACCTAGAATCATCCAAGATTTCCTACAACCTCTCACACTTCACATCCAAACTGTTTCCATAGCCTGTTGATATCACCTTTGCAATCCCTCTTGATATGCCCCCTTCTCTCCTTTGACACTGACACCACTCTAGGGTAGCTCCTCATGCCTAGACTACTGAAATGCCTATTAGTGGATCTGCCAGCCTCAAGACTCTCACCACTCCAATTCATCCTTCATTCAGTCACCAGAAGGATTTTTCAACCAGGCCATCCCTCTCCATACTCCACCACTCAATATACTCCAGTGGCTTCGATTTCCTCCAGGAACAAATAAAAAATGCTCAGTTTGATGTTCAAAGCCCTTCATAACTTAGCCCCTTCCTACATTTCCAGTCTTCTTACACCTTATTCTCCTACACATACTCTTTGATCTTGTGACACTGGCCTTGTGACTATTTCACAAACAAGACACTAAATCTCTTGGCTCCAGGGATTTTCTCTGGTTACCCTCAATACCTGGAAAACTCTTCCTCCTCCACTCCAATTCCTGATCTCCCTGGCTTTCTTTAAGTTCCAACTAAAATCCTACTTTCTGCAGGAAGCCTTTTCTAGTGCCTTCCCACTTTTAATGATTTCCTTTTTATCCTGTATTTAGTTTGTCTGCACATTATTTGTTCGTTGTCTCCCCAATTAGATTGTAAGCTCCTTAGTGTCAGGGAGCCTCCTTTTGTATCCCCAGAGCTTAGCAGAGTGACAACACATAGTAGATGCTTAATAAATGAACCTGACTGAAAATGAGAATAACAATCCTGTAGCAACTGCTAGGAAACCACTTTACAAATTCTTAAGGCATTAAAGTACTAAAGTGCTGTTACTTACATAAATCCAACAACTGTTACAAGAAAAAGAAAAACAAAGGGAGTATTCGCAAACTCTTTTGACAATAGGTGTTACTTTATGTATATGATTTCTGAATGTTTTAAAAAGCAGAATTTCATACCTGATACTCAGACATTTCCAAGGTTTTGTACAGAAAAGAATCAGACGTTTATTGTCATCAGTCAAAGCAAAATAGTTGCCAGATCTTGAAAAGGTAGAAGCTAGGATGTTATCACTTCCTTTGTACAATGTCTGTCCTTCCTCTCTAAGCACGAGAAGACAGAATAAACATCAAGTAAATATCACTGTCTGAATTTCACGATTGGTCATCAATAGGCAAATGAATTCAACCAAAACATTACAAATTAAATTCACAAAATCTATCAAATAAAAGATCTCATAATGCTTGAAAATAAGAGCTTAACTATATTAAAAATAAAATTAATTAGGACTCAAAGAAATCCATCCCATGAAACTATATATCACAAGTACCTTCCCCAGTCACCTCATAGCTGCCTGAGATCTTCTGCCTCTCCTCCCTGAGCCACTTCCAAACCTTAAGGGTTAGCTGGGGAAGTTGGTTATAGAGAAGGGAAGAAGGAAAAGGGAATGTCTTTAGTGACCAGACTGCCGAGTGGAGGGGAACAGAAGGGAAAAAGAAGCTTCCTGCTAAGATAAGCAATAAAGAGAGAGGAAATTTTTCAATTTTCCAAAACCATTTTAATTCATTTAACTTAAATGCTCTGTTATTTTTTGTTGTTGTTAATGTTCAACATCATGTCTTTTAATATTCCTGAACCCTATCTACTGAATACTTACAGAAACCTCAAAAAAACTCTCAAATTCAAAATTAGAAGCTTCAATGCCTTTTTTTGAAGCTGGTATCAAATGTATGAAACTCAGAAGGAAAATTAAAAACTCAGCTTCTAAGTAACTCTCAATGGCATGGTTTCAATATCTTAAAACTATTAATGGGCCCTGAAAAGTTCCCCACAATCATCTCACCCTTTATCCTCTTGTGGCTTCTTTTCTGCCTTGCTGCAGTCATATATAAAGAAGCTGTCATCATCACTGAAAGTAATTTTAAAAAGAACAAATTACTAAAGCGGTGCTAAACTGTCAGCAGTTGTCATCACTGTGCTTGAATAAGTCAAGAAAAAGAATGAGAACCCAAATTTTCTTTTTCCACTTATAAATTTTAAAAAATGTTTAGATCACATTGCATTAAATAATAATAATAATAATTTTAAAGTTTGCAAAATGTATTACATATATTAGCTGACACAGTGGATAGAGCAATGGGTCTGGAGTTAGACCTGAGTTTAAATCCAGTCCCAGAAATTTACAACTATGTGACTGGGAAAGTCACTTAACCTGTTAGCCTCAGTTTCCTTATCTGTAAAATGGGGATAATCTACCTCAGGTTGTACTAAGGATCAAATGAAATAATAATTGTAAAGTGCTTGCCATAGCACTGGCACATAACAAGCACTATATAAATGCTAGCTATTAATAGTAGTACTATTATTATTACCTCATTTGATCCTCATGATAATGCTGTTATATTCCCATTTTATAGATGGAGAAACAGAGGCTAAGGAAACTTTTTCCCCAGGTGTACACAACTAGTATCTGGTGTTGGATTTGAATCCAGGTCTGAGATCAACATTCTACCCAGGCCACATTCTTCCAAATTAAATCTTACACATGATCTATGAAAAATGTATCAAGAAAACCTCTTAAGGCCACAAATCAAGCAGGACTAGAACCCAAGTCTCTTGACTCCTACACCAGGACTCATCTTGCTTATTTAGAAAAATATACTGAAAGAGGGGTACTTAACATCAGAAAGTCAAATTTTACATGTGATTGCATTTCATCCACTTCTTCACTTTGAAATTAACAGAGAATCTTGTCATTGAAAATCTGTACTTGCCACCATTCAGATTTGCTCCAATGACTTAAACAGGATGAGATTGGAGTGAATTAATAAACCTGGTGCTCACTGTTCAGCATTATCAATAACTGCCTAAATAAAACTAAAATATTTTTGGTATGTAACAGATTTGTGGTTAAAACGTTTGGAAGGCTTTAAACATAATCTTTAAGTAACCACCAAGTACACAAATCATGCATAAGCTATGGAATGAGTTTAATGAAACTGCAATTTTTATTTAGATACTAGATAAGTAGCTACTGCATATTGGGCTGAAAAAAAATGAAGACACCTTTTCAGAGAAACATGAACTGATAGAGTAAAATGAGAACCCAGTTTATATATGTGTTAACATAAAAAAAAAAATTCTGAAAGACCTAAATACTCTAACCATAATGACCAATCATGATTCCAGAGGATCAGTGGTAAAGAATGCTATCCACATCATGACAGAGAGGTAATGGACCAATATGCAGAATGAGACGTTTCTAGCATGGACAACATAGGAATTTATTTTAATTTGTTATAAGGATTTTACTTTTTTTTCCAAGTGGAGTGGAGGGAGGTAAGAGGGATTAAAAAAAGTTTCAAAAATGGAGAAAAAAAGAGATTACTAGTAATTCTGATGCTGATGAGGTAGGAAGCCGGGCTACAGAGGACAGAGGCCAGCAAGTAGAAACACAGAGTATGTAACATGTAGCCAGGAAGGGAAAGGAAGACAGAGATAAAGAGAGCTGGGGTCCAGGGCAGGATCTCGTTGGAGTTTTTTAAGGATGAGGAAGAAGTAGGTGCGTTTATAAGCAGCAGAGAAGCCAATAAATAGGGAGAGATCGAAGATAAGTGTGGGGAAGTTGGTGGGGACAATATCTGAACAAGAGCACGTGTACAGGGGCTCCCCTTGCCAAGAAGAAGAAAGTCGGTGACAGAGGTCAGAAGGATGTAAGAGGAAGAGGAGGGCAGAAGAGAGGAAGGGCCGAGATGGGGGGGGTTTTGGGCAACTGCTGTGCCAAGCCTAGCAGAGAATGAATTACAAAAAAAGGGCAGGATGGCCCAATAACCCGCGATCGGTAAATGTAGGGTCGGAGCTCGGCCTCTGGCTGGCACACAGTAAGCATTCTGCTTACTGACTATTAGGAGGCCAGCTCTCTAATGACTGAGGCTTCGCTAAGACGTCGGGGCATCCGTACACAAATGACTAGTCTAGAAAGAGGCGTAAACTGCGAACACACGTGCAAGAGCATCTGCCAGGGAAAAAATGACCATCGGGAAGGTGGACCCGGCTGGAGAATGAGCGCGCCAGGGAGTTTCGTGGCGCTGCGGCACACGTGCTGTTACGTGAGATGCACACCAAATGCTATTCTGCACACGGACGGCACCCAGTTCTAACTTTCTCCGCATGCAGGAATCCCAAAGGTGCAGGGACAGGAGGAAGAAAACCTGACTGGCCCCAAAGCCGGAATCCGTGCGGAGCGCGGGAACCAGCTAACATCCCGGCATTCCCCGGCTCCGCGGCTCCTGGGCCCCGACCCCACTAACCTGCGGTCTGTACCTGTTGCCAGAAATCGGCTGCCACCTCTCACCACCAGCCCACTTCGGGACACGTCCAGAGCGGCAGAGCCCGCCATGAGCCCCAGGGACGAGCCGGCGCGCGCAGGCTTCCGCTGACGTCACGGGAGCCGGAGTGGGGGCTGTCGGGAAGGCGGACTCCCTGGGAGGAAGGGGGCATGCGCCAACCTCCCCGCCTTCCTCTGGATAGGTCTGGAGCAGAGTTAACGTTGTAAACTAGGTTAAGTGCGTTACGTACGCGATCCGTCAGTGCCTCCTAGCAGTCCTGCGCGGCTGCAGGGAGCGTCCTCTAATCATCTACGTTCTGTAGACCAAGAAAGGGTTAACTGAAAGGAACTGTGTCCAGAAGTTAAATGATCCCACCTGGGATCCAGTGGTCTTTAGAGATTTTACCACAAAAGATTTCACCTCGCCAGCATGTCTTGCATCCCACCTCTTAGTTCAAGTTTGAATTTGTGACAAAATTAACACGAGCGAGTCATTGAAGAGTTTTTAAAAAAGAAATCATTACTATGGCAAATTATGCCCCTGACAAAGCTTGAAAATCCATGTTTGCAACAAATTAATGACACTCCTAGGAAAGGGAAGGGCTCTCTGACCGGTGGTTTCTGGAATACAGTCCCCAAAACAATAAAAGTTAACTTTTTTTGAATATAGTTCTGACCTTCTCTGTCACTTTTCCAGAACCATCGTCTTTTCTCCTCAGAGAATTGAACTATGTATATCTTGGGGGGGAATAGTTCAGGCTTCCCTCATTTAGAAAGTGTCCTTTCCTCTGGGATGATTCAGATAATTCCTTCCCAAAGAGGACTTAGGGGACCATGGGGTAGTATTGTTGGGAAGTAACTTAAGGTAAAGGTATATCTACTTGGAAGAAGATCCTCTAGCTGACTGTGGTAATTAGGAGTCCCTGCATGGAGATGAGATTTCCCTAATTTAGCCCCTCTGAAAGAAGGACCAGTCTTTCTGTAGGGGCCTGGAAGGGGGAAAATTTGTGCCTAATTGACTGTAGGACACTGACCTTGTCTTGTTCACAGTGGGGGAAGAATTCCCTGTTGTTGAGGCACGTGAAAACCTGGACCTGGTTGTGCCAGTGGTCAGAGGTCCTACTCACAGCCTTGGTCAGCACCCTTATGGGGGGAAAGAAGTTCTCTATTGCTGAGGAATAAATTTGAGATCTCTAGCCCTAGATATTAGATATTAGAGTTATACTTCAGGTAGATGATGGTTTATATTGACTTTTGTCAATTGGGACGAGAGCTTAATACCGTATAACTCTACCCTCCTGATTTCAAATGGATACAGTATGAAGGAAATATAAAAAAGCCACAGGGATAGAGATAGGGACCAGACCTGTGATTTCACTGGTCTAGGAAACTCCAGAGCTTTACCAATGCTGGTTGGCATCTCCTTTGAAGCTTACAATCTTAGAAAGTTGTCTAAAGCACTGAGACTAGCCCAGGGTTACACAGACAGAATGTGTTGGAGTTGTAACATTAAAGCCAGAACCCCATGTTGCCTCTCATAAAAGGTCATATCACAAAAAGACATAGGCGCATAGAAGTATGTACCTGTAATGTTGATGGGGTGCTTGGGATGTATATATGTTTGTAACATCAGTCTGTAATATCAATCTGTAACATCAGTTTGTAAATGGGGTGCTTTGGGATCTATGTCTGTAAAATCAATTTGTAAAAGCAGTCTGTAAAATCACACTTTCCCCTCCCCAGTCTCAAAGCATTAACACTGCCCTTTCCCCCTGCCAGCAACAACTCATGAACTGTTTATCTCTGCTTGAAACAATAACAAGCTAACTATGAATCCTTCACTAAACTATCTGTCAACATTTTAGCTTAGGCAAATGTTATCTCCCTTAGTTAGAGTGGCCAGCTGCACCATGAATCCTTCAGTGCCCTATCTATAGGGTAACTCCTAAGCCAATTATACCCATACTGTGTCTCTGTCAGCCTTGGTTCCCAACATTCATCTTGTCAAGCTTGACATTGATGGGTGACAGACTGGGCACTCGAGACCGAGGGTTGACTTTAGTGACCTGTCAGGCCTAAAACCACACCTCCAGGTAGCCCCCCCTGGGCTATTTCCCAGTGAATCATGGGCAATACGCATGTGCAGTTGATATTAAAAGTGCATGGTCCTTTAAGTACTGACCACTCCTTAACTTCTCCCTGATCCCACCCTTACTCACCTAGTTAGCATAATTGACACCTGATTTACTGTCTTGACTCCTTAAAACTATGCCTATGTTTTCTTTAAGTTTGCAGGTTCCCTTGCCCGCTGTGCTGTGCAGTGTAACAATAAACTTTTACAATCTTGGCTTCAAAGTTTGCTTGAGCCTGGTGAATTCTTTCCAGACTGAATTGCAGGGTTTCTGGTCACTGATAGTGATCAGGGTCCCTGGTAGAACCTATTACCCTTCCCTCATCAATGTGAATGGAATAGGAAGATTTCCCCCTCCCATTATGTGGCCCATGTCACAACTGGGATACAGCCTGAGTTACATGGAGCCTGAGACACATGGAGCCCATTGTGGGAGGAGATTGTCCAGGGGAAAGAGATGGAGAGGGAGGTAGAGTGGAGGGAGGAACTTGCCAAGGGGAACTTGTTTGTGAGGAAGCCTGACCAAAAATGCTTGAGATATAGGTGCTTCCTGGATTGGTGATGAGTACCTTGCTAAATTTTACTTCCTGGGGTATCCTAATAGTGATGTTCCAAATAAATATTTTAGTTTAGCCTTTAAGGAAGAGAGTTTGTTATACTTTGCAAATCTACCCTGGGAATACATATGCATATTCATAGCAGCAACTATGGGTATCATATTAGCGATACAGTACCTTTCTCAACTAGGACTAGGACAGAGAAAAAATAGAGATTACAGAAGAAAAATACCTAATTTCAACTACATGAAATTAAAAAACAATCAGTATAAAATAACACAAATCTGGCCTTGAAACCAGTTCAAGTTGGCTTGCTTTAGGTGACCCTGAAGTCACTTTCCTAGGTGCTCTAGGCAACTTTTTAAGACTGAATTGCAAAGAAAGTGAACATCAAATAGTTTTGGGTCTCCTGTGACCCCATTTGGAGTTTTCTTAGAAAAGATACAGGAGTGATTTGCCATTTCCTCTCTAGCTCATTTTATAGAGGAGGAACTAAGACAAACAGGGTTAAGTGACTTGCTCAGGGTCACATAGCTAGTAAATGTCTGAGGTGTATTTTGAACTCAGGAAGATGAGTCGAAGGGGGTATGGGAGAAGATATGGGAGAGAGCAGATTGGATGAAGGGATATCTTGTGGGACCACTATTTTGGGGTGGTGGGAAGGGAAAAATGGGGAAAAATTGTAACTCAAAATCTGACAGAAATGAATGATGTAAACCAGAAGTTAATAAAGCATTTGTTAAAATTTTTAAAAAGTGAAAAAAATGTTATCCCACTGGAACTGACTCCCAACAGCCACCGCCTATGGTAGGGTGCTGCTAAAGGTATGTCTTAACTATGCCTGCGTTTTTGTTTTTGTTTGTTTGTTTTAAACCAGAGATAGATTTCACTAGTGTCCCCAGGGTCAGACAGCCAAGTCTGTCAAGGCAACCAGCTAGCCTTTCCGTGGGGGCGGGGTCAGTCGGGTGACTGGCGCATGCGGGAGGCGGGGGGTGGGGGTGGGGAGCTGGGGGGCGGAGCTTCGGGGCTGCGAGTTATAAGGGCCCTGAGCTGTGACGCGCCCCTCCCACCCGGAGGAAGGCAAGCTCTGGCCCCGCCCCCGCCTTGGGATTGGCCAGTCGTGCTCCCACCTAGGTGAGAGGAAGCGAGCTGGAGCTAGAACTCTGGGGCGGGCTAGCTGATGTCCTCTGGATGGGTTAACCTTGTCTAGAGTTTCCCCGACTCTACTATCATGGCCTTTTCCTCTGTCGTGGGACTGGGCCGAGGGGCGGTACTGAAGGTAAGGTCGGGAGGGGATAGTCTATATAGAGGGATCCGTTAGAGGCTTCGAGGGGGGAGCCCCACAGCGGATCTCTGCGCCCGATCTTCTCCGACGAAACTGGGGGGGGAGGGGAAGGGGAAGGGAGAGAGGGAGGTGGTTTAGTAGTTCCTCTGCGCATGTGCTGTGGGTGAATGAAGGTCGCCCTCTGGCGGACGACTTGTCTAGCCGGAATCTGTAACTGTGTATGCTAATTTGACTTTGACTTTGTGTTTTGGTCCTTTAACGGGAAAAGGAATTGCACTCAGCCTGGGCTAAGACAAATATTTCCCATTCTATTTCACATCCTTTTCTTTAAACGCGAGTGTTTTGTGTGATGTATAGGCATCATCTTTGTTAGTCCAGTTGGCTCGTGATTTACGTGATTAAAACGTCTTTTATCTCTCAGTAAGGGGAGAAACTGAAGTCAGGGTTGATTAAATCAGTTTACCCCTGGTAATACCAGTCAGTCAACGACACACCTTGGTTTGCAGAAGCCAGTGAGAAAGAAGACTGTGTTTGCCCAAAAGAGCCTAATGTTACGTAAGAATACTGTGTCAGTAAAATCAGAGTTCAAAGTTATAGATACAAAATGATTTGTTAATGAGGGAAAGAAATATAATGCAAGGTAGATGTCAAATCACATAAAATAATTTGGTTTAGAGCTTATAAATTTTTACAGAACAAGAGCTGGGAGATTTTTTTTGAACCATTCATATTTTCTCTATGTATGTAGAGCCGCTTTACTTTTGATTATCTGATTCATGGAAAGAAATTACAGTGTTTTGCAGATGCACGTTAGATTTTTGTCAGTAAAAAGACAGATTTTATACTCCTTATACTCAGTGAGTACAAAACAACAGTAATAGTCAGAATAAATGAAATTAGTTGATTGAAATTGAATCAAGAGATACCTACAATTGTTTTTTTTCAGACCATACAACTAAAAGAATGGGGGCTTCGAGAATTTGCATCAACAGCTTTTCTCTCTACGAAATCAGGAGGCAATGGAAAGGAAAAACAGAAGAAGTCTAAAGTGCAACAGTCACCAAAAAGTAAGATTTTTATGGAAATACGAGGAAGATTCTGCAAAGTAAATAAATTATGCCATGCATAAAATAGTCATTTTTAAAATAGCATTAAATTATGAATCTTTGTTTTCTGTTTAATTTATTGCCCAGGTTAAGGTCAGATATAAAATCTGTAAATGAAATTTAGGACCATACAAGTCAGCAAGATACTGAGATTCTGTTCCGTTTTTAGCACTTTTCTGAATAATTTTTATGTATTCTAAGTGTAATATTATTATATTACAACATAATATATGTTATGCCATCATTTATAGTGGAACCCGGTAATACTATGAACTAGGCCTCTGGTTACCCTGCTTTTTTTCTTCCAGTCTTGAAATGTTTGTGTCCTTCAAACCTCATGTGTCATTCTTTCCATTATTAGCCACTTCTCATTAACATTGATACTATTCTGTGGGTGTTTTTGTAGTGTGAGGATAAGATATACTTGTGAGTCATTTTTTTTGGTTAGTCTCATTATATACTATCTCCTCCTTGGTTCCTTCAACTGTAATTGTACTTTATCTTTCCATGTAACATTCTATGCTTTCTTCCCCTCTTTTTTCAATGACTTTGTCAATGAGAAGTCATTAATGAAAGCATGGGGAGATTGGGCAGAGTCTGTGTAATCCCCCCCCCCTTTTTAATGTTGTGTATTTTATTGAAAATCATTAGTATAACTGGCATTTACAATTAACTATAAATTAATTTAAATGAATAAAATGTAACTTTCTTCTTTTTTCTATAATTATTACTACCCACAAACTCACCTTTTCCCCTCCTCCCCCTCTTATAACAAATACACATAGGCAAAACAAATGAAAAGGCATGGGGTTGGGGGATGGAGGAGTGTTGTTTGTGAGGAAACATCAAGTATCTGTAATAGGATATAGAGGGGGAAGTAAAGTCTAAGAAGACTGGAAAGGTAGCAAAGAGACCAGGTTATGAAAGGCTTCAAATGTCTTATATTTGATCCTAGAGGTAAAAGGGAGTCAGTGGAAGTTTACTGACGATTAGACAAGGTTAGTGACTTTGTCAGGCCTATACTTTCAGAAAATCTCTTTTTAGTAGCTAGCTGAGTGGAGGACGGACTGGCGTAGACTCGAGGTAAGGAGAACAACCAGAAGTCTGTTTATGGATGAAGGGATGTGGCCATGTATGTGGAAAGCACAGGTTTTGACTTTTGTGAAGATAGAAGCAGCACAGTTGTATTGTTTAGTCTGGTGAGAATTGGGGGGAACTGGGTCACCTACCTCTGTTCAGGGAGGCGTTCAAAAGTTACTACTTTTTATAATTTTATTTTTATTTTAAAGTTATTATAGTTATTATTTTGCTTCTCTTCTCCCAGACTTTCCTTTCGTTATGCCCCTCTTCGTTTCTTTGAGGACATTTAGTACTTTACACACGCATTTTCCCACTCTTCCGATTACTCATGCCATTCGACCGCACCTTTTAACATTATTACCTTCACTTATGGTTTCCTTTTGGAAAGAAAATTTCTTGTTGGACCATTCTGGAAATTTTTGGTTTTCTGTTTTGGACCATTCTGGAAAATTCTGTTGTGGTTTTATTCTTTTGGGGAATTCCATAGGGTTTTGAACTACCAGGTATTGGTTCAGTTTTGTCTTATAGTATTCATTTTTTCCTTTTCTTTTTTCTTTTTTTTGCTTTTTGGAGGGCCATTGGGATTAAGTAATTTGCCCAAGGTCACATGGCTAGGTTTTTTGTGTTAAGTGTCTGGGGCCGGGGGCTGGCACTCTACTCACTGTGCCACCTAGCCACCCCTTATAGTACTCATTTTTAAAAGTTTATAGTCTTTTGGATATTACTTATCCTTCTTATTTTAGTATCTTCTATATTAATTTGTGCTCCATTTTTAAAACTTAATTTTTATTAATATCTTTTGTTTTGATCTCACTTATATTTTCCCCATACCTATACAATTCCTGCTATCCCAGAGATCTCTTATGGCAGTATTTTTTTAAAGAGAGTGAATAAGAGAAAAATATGGCTATTCTAATAAATACTTTTGAAAAAAATCTGAAAATTATGCAATATACCACACTCGAGGATTTCTCACCTCAACAAAGGAGAAGTGTCTTTTCATTTGGGGCATACTTATTTTTTGTAACTTTGCAACATTTTAAATTGTACTGCAATTGTTATTCTTTCTATTTACATTTTTATAGTCAAAGTGTATATTGTTTTCTTGGTATTGCTTAATCTTCACTCTGTATCAGTTCATGTAAATCTTTCTCATCCTTCTCTATATTCATCTTATTCCTTGTTTTCTTACAACATAGTAATGTTCTATTACATTCAGGTACCACCGTTTTTTTAGCCATTCCCCATTTGATGGGCATTTACTTTGTTTCCAGTTCTTTGCTACCATGAAAGTATTTTGATGTTATGTTTGATGAGTATTTTGGTTTTTATAAGGACTTCTCTCTTATCAGTGACCTCTAGTGTGATAGTCTCTGGGTCAGTGAGTATGGACATTTTATTCACTTTAATTACATAGTTTTTTATTGTTTCCTAAAATGTACTGATTCTTAGCCCCTTCAGCAGTGCACTAGTGTACCTATCTTCCTATAACCCCTCCAGCATTAACTATTCCCATCTATTTTTAATGTTTGCAAATTTTCTGGGGTATATGATTACAGTCCTTCAGGGTTTTTTTTTAAATTTGCATTTATTTTATTCTTTGATTGGTTGTATTTTAAGAACTCTTTGTTAGGGCACCTAGGTGTTGGAGTTACTAGAGCACTGGCCCTGTGTTCAAATCCAGCCTCAGACACTTACCACTTACTAGCCATGTGACCTTGGGCAAGTCACTTAACCCCAATTGCCTTGCCTTCCTTCCTCCCTCCAAAAAAAAAAAAACAAAACCATATCATGAACTTAAATACAAAGTTACAAAGAAATGAAAGCATGTCATATGCATAGCAGAACATAAGAGGATTCAAAATATGTAACAATAAATTTTCATTTCAAGAAAGCCTATATGATAAATAATACTCATATTGAGAATTGTCCATCTTTGCTTCCTTGTGAGTTTTCTTTTGTTCTTTGCTGTGCATCTTTTTACTTTGTTCTTTTTTTTCCTTCCCCCCAAGCTTTCCCCAGAATGCCATAATCAAGTTTAGTTATGTTTCTCCACAGCTATAGATTTTATTTATATGCATATCTCTTGTGTCCTATCCCTCCTGCCTCCTCTACTCTATTTTACCCACTACCTTGCCTTCCTTCTGACTTGCCTACCCCCCTCCAAGTATCTCTCCCCTATCCTCCCATTCCCATAAATCTAAACACCCTTCTATACCCCTATTTATCTATTCTCTCACCCTTCCCTCTAAAGATCCCTTCCTTGTCCGCTTCCCCTACCATTTTATTATTTCTGATTTTAGAAGACTTCTTTACTCTTCTAAATATATATGTAGTGTTTCCTTTTACACCCATTCTCTATGAATGTAGGTCACCAGAACTACCAGCCCTCCTCCCCCATCTAATTCTTATCTATCAATTCTTCCTCTTGCATCTCATTTGTATAAAATAATTACCCTTTTTAGCTGTTACTAAATGGTTTTACTTTTTAAATTCATGTCATGGCTAGGTTCTCCCCAGTCTTACTTATGAACTATCCAATTATTAATAAGAATCTTAGACATAAATTTTACATTTTACATACATAGAAAATAAACTGTCTGTCCTTATGGATCCCTTATAATCAGTCTTTGTTATGTACCTTATATTTATATTGGTTCTTGTATGTTGAATTGTCTAATAAGTTCAGGTTTTGTTTTGTTTTTTTTTTAACAAAGTCCTGAAAATCTGGAAGTTTATTAAATGTCCATTTTTTTCATTCAAGATATTAGTTGACTTTGCAGGTTATGATATTTTTGGCTGGAGCCCCAGTTCTTTTGCTCTTCTATATGTTGTGTTCCAAGATCTTTGGTCCTTTAATGTTTCTGCTCCTAGGTCTTGTATAAGTCTAATTGTGGCACCGTCATATATAAATTGTTTTAATCTTGATGCTTTTAATAATTTTTCCTTAAGCTGGGGATTTTGGAGTTTGACTATGATATTCCTATGAGTCTTCCTCATAGGATCTCTTAAGTTGTGATTGATGGATTTTTTTCTATTTCTACTTTTCCCCCTTGTTCTAATGCTTCAGGACAATTTTCTTTTGTATTAATTGTATCAAGATTCTTTTTTTTATCATAACTTTCACTTGGTCCAATTATTTTTATATTTTCTCTTCTTGATCTATTCTCTAAATCTGTTGTTTTTCTTATAAGATGTTTCACTTTCTCTTCAATTTTTTCATTATTTATATTGTTTAATCATTTCCTGATCTCTTATAATTTAACTGACTTCACTTTGTCCAATTCTAATTTTCAAGGTGTCATTTTCTTCCTCAAAGATTCTGAATCTCCTATTCTAATTGGTTGACTTTCATACCCATTCTTATTTTCTTTTTTAGTTTTTCCTTCTCTGTCATTTGATTTTTAAAGTCCTTTTTAAGGTCCCCTATAAATTCTTTTTGGGCAGTTGACTATTTAGCGATACTCTTTGGGGGTTTCTTTACTTCAGTTTCCTTCTCGGAATATGAACCCCAGTAATCTCTATTCCCATAATAGGTTTCTATAGTTGGATTCTTTTTCCTTTGCCTGTGTATTTTTTATTTTTGTGGTAATAACTTAGTTATTTGTAGTCACCTCTAGCCCTGGGGCATGGGGAATGGTGCCCCTTATTCCAGGTCTTTAGTTCTTCCCTCAAGCCTGAAGCCAAAGCCAAACCTCCAGCCTCCTGTAAGTGCCCACAGCCAGGGGCTTTCTGCTTCTTCTTTTGCACAGACTGGTATGTTCCTTCTCACCCCGTTGCTCTTCTCAGAACTGCTGGGTCTGATGTTCCTGGTCAGCAGGGGTTCCCTTGATCTTCCCAGGCTCAAATGCCCAACTCCCTTCACTATACCAGGGGTAAAAGTTTTGTTGTCTAGGGCAGAGGCAGCCTCTCAAACCAACTAACCCCAGGGCTTGCCAGTTGTTTAAGAGGCTAGCTGCTTGCAGTTAAAAACACAACCTAGCCTGGAGGTGTTTGCTCTTCACTGGAACCAAACCTTATCTTGGGATTTTTCTTCTGATCTTCTCAAATTGTCCAGGGAGCTCCCAGGTTATGCCCCTGTACTTGTTTATCAACACCCACACTTTGTTTGCCCTAAGATGCTATTTTAACTCTTTGGGGGGGGGAGGGTTTTGAGAGCTTGGAATTTTCTGACCTACTCTGTCATCTTCCCAGAATCCTCTCCAAGTACTAAGTTTTTTTGATTACCACAGCTATCTAATATAATTTGAGATCTGGTCCTTTTTTGATTCCTCCATATGATTTTTGTTGTTATTTGTCTAGATTTATGAAATGATAGTTTGTTCTAGTGCTAAATCTATAAATTAACGTAGTATTGACATTTTTATTGTATTGTCATTGTCTAGCCATGAACAATTAATTCTTCTCCAATTCTTAAGTTTCCCTCTACAGTATTTCCATAAAGTGTTTTATTGTTGTACTCACATGTGTCCAAATTGTGTCTTGGTAGATGCCTAATTATTATTCTCTAGTAACTTTTAAATGTGATATATATTTTTTTTCTCTGTGTATATGTATCTGCTAAGGTTTTTCTTAGGAGCATACAGAAAGACATACTTTTTGTGAGTTTTATTTCATATTTTGCTACTTTATTAAATTAATTGTTTCAGCACATTTTTAGTTGAATCTGTGGTTCTTTTTTTTGGTCCTTTTAGAGAGGGGAAGACAGGGCAGTTGGGGTTAAGTGACTTGCTCATGGTCACAGAGCTAGTGTTAAGTGTCTGAGGCAGGATTTGAACTTAGCTCTTCCTGACTCCAGGGCTGATGCTCTATTCACTGTGCCATCTAGCTGCCCCTAATCTCTATGGTTCTTTAGGTAAATCATCTTATTATTTTCAAATAGTGATAATTTTCTTTCCTTATTATCTAAGCTTTATTCCCTCAGATTTTTTTTTCTTATTACTATAGTTAGAACTTCTAGAATTAATTGTATTAAATTATAATGGTGAAAAAGGACATTTTTGGCTTATACCTGATCTTAAGTTTGCTGTTTCTTGTTCTGTTATTTATTAAAAATTCATTCTTTTCATTTGTCAATTCTGTTGGTGTATAATTGTGTTAAATAGTTTTAATTTTCCTTTATTTTTTATTTGTTTTGAATTTTCCTTTATCATTTTTGGTATAACTATATCCAGCTTTTATTTATTGATTCCATTTTTTTTCCATTTAGTTTTGTTTAGAAGTAAACAAATTTCTATTTTGGTGTGTTTAGTTGGAGTTTTAAATATTGTGTGGTTTTTAATTTTTTAGTTGTGTGACCAATTAATTGATCTATTCTTTTAGTCTTTTGCTGATGAAAGTATTTAAAGATAGAAGTTTTCCCCAAGGTCAACTTTTGTGGTATCCCATAAATTTTGATATATTGTCTAACAGCTGTTATTTTACTTGATTTATTTGAAATCTGTTGTTTCTATGATATATACTTTATGATCTACCATTTCTTTAGGATTAAGTTACTGTCTCTAATTAATTTTTAATTATTTCTTCAGGGATACAATTTTTGTTGCATTGTAGAGATTAAAGTATGGCAAAATTTTTTTCCTTTTAGTATTTTTGTGAGATTTTTATGCCATGAGGCATGTAAAGATACTATTATAAGCAGCTAAGAAATATGTGTGTGTACACCTTTCTATTCCCAGTCAATAATTGCCAAGAAAGCTATTATATCTAACTTTTCAAAAAATTCTCTTCAGGTCCTTAAATTTTTTCCTTTTCTTTTTTTCTCTGCTCTTAGATTTGTATAGGTTTTTAAAAGGGTACATTAAGGCCCCATACTTTCTTAGCTTTACTATTTCTCTCTGTAATTCATTTAAGGTTTCATTTAAGTGTTTAGGTGCTTTGCATACATATGGTAGGTGACCCAAGTCTTAGCACAGTTTTAGACTTTAATAGTTTAAGAATTTATACCATTTAGGGGCAGCTAGGTGGCGCAGTGGGTGGAACTTCGTCCCTGAAGTCAGAAGGACCTGAGTTCGGATCCGACCTCAGACACTTAATGCACACACAAACAAAAACCTAGCCGTGTGACCTTGGGCAAGTTACTTAACCCCAATTGCCTTCCAAAAAAAAAAGAATTTATACCATCTTTAGTAGCTTAAATATTGACATGAATTCATTTTGATCATAGCAGTTAATCCTTTATTCAATATTTTTGCATCAATATGCACTAGAGATAGTGGCTTAGAGTTTTATTCTTATTCTGCTTTATTGCTCCTTTATATAGATAAAAAGATTATTTGTTTGATAAAAGAATGATATGTTCTTCGTATTCTCCTGAACAATTTATATAGTATCACAGCGTGTTATTCTTTTTCTTTCTTTCTTTCTTTTTTCTTTTTTTTTTTAAGCAGTTGGGGTTAAGTAACTTGCTAAAGGTTACACGGCTTGTTATGTGGGTGCTAAGTGCTGAGGCCTAACCCATCCCGGGTCATCCCCACTCAGGCCTGAGTGCTTACTCACTGCGCCACCTAGCTGTCCCAACATCATGTTATTCTTTAACAGCTTTATAGGATTTCATTTTTTTTTTAACTCCATTTTAAAAAAGGTTCACATTCTTTTGTTCTCCTTTCTTCTTCCTATTGAAAAAGCAAGACAAACAAAATTAAACATGAAAACGTTTGTCAATGAAAACAAATTTCTGCATTGGCTATGACCAAAAATAGATATATACCTCAGGCTGTACCCCGAATCAATCACTTTTATATCTAGGTAGTAGTTTTCCTGCTTAATTAATCATGTGAGGCCTTTGGAATTGTGGTTGATTATTGTGTTAATTAGAAGATTTTCCTTAAAATAGTGGTGGTGTTGTATAAATTGTTCTATCTGTTCTGTTCACTTCACATTGGGTCACCACATGGTCTTTCTAGGTTTCTCTGAAACCATCCCCTTCATAATTTTCTTTAAAAACAATATTCCATTCCACTCATATACCCTAACTTGTTCAACCATTTCCCAATTGATGAGCTCTCCTTCAGTTTCCAATTCTTTGCCAGTACAAAGAAGGCAACTATAAATATTTTAAAATCATTTGTATATTTTAACATTCATTTCTTAAAATTTTGAGTTCTAAATTCTCTTCCTCCCTCCAGCCTCTCTATCACCCATTGAGAAGGCAAGTAATATGATACTGATTATATATGGGAAATCATGTAAAACATTTTATATTAGCCATGTTTTAAGAAAAATAAAGTAAGTAAAAGAGTATTTCAGTTTGTCCTCAAGAGTTAATCAGTTCTCTCTGGAGGTAGATAGCATTTTTTGTCATGGGTCCTTTGGAATTGTCTTAAATTGTCTTGGTCAGAGTCTAGCTAAGCCTTTCACAGTTGATCATCCTTACAATATTGCTGTTACTGTGTTCAGTGTTCTCCTGGTTTTGCTCACTTCACTTTGCAACAGTTCACATATATCATACTATATTTTTTTGAAACCATCCTGCTTGTCATTTCTTATAGCACAATAGAATTTTATCACAATTATATACCATAACTTGTTCAACCATTCTCTAATTGATGGGCATCCCCTCAATTTTCCAATTCTTTCCCACCACAAAAACAGCTGCTATAGATATTTTTGTTCATATGGATCCTTTCCCTCTTTCTTTGTTCTTTTTGGAGTATGGACCTAGCAGTGTATTGCTGGGAGAGAAGGAGGGAGAGAGTGAGTGAGAGAGAGAGTGTGTGTGTGTGTGTGTGTGTGTGTGTGTGTGTGTGTGTGTGTGTGTGTGTGTGTGTGTATTTAAATAGTTTTTTGGACATAGTCTCAAATTACTTTCCAGACTGGCTAGAACAGTTCCACCAGTAGTGCACTAATCTGCCTATTATTTCATCACTTCTCCAGCATCTGCTATTTTCCTCTACCAGTCTGATGGGTATGAGATGGAACTTTAAGGTTGTTTTAATTTTTATTTCTCTAATTATTAGCATTTTTTCAATAGTATGTCTGTTGATAACTTGGATTTCTTCTTCTGAAAAATGCCTATTCATATATTTTGACCATTATCATTTGGGGAATGGTTCTTATTCTTTTTTTCCCTTTTTTTTGGAGGGCGATTGGGGTTAAGTAACTTGCCCAAGGTCACACGGCTAGGTTTTTTTTTTTGTTTGTTTGTGTGGGTTAAGTGGCTGAGGCCGGATCCGAACTCAGGTCCTTCTGACTCCAGGGCCGGTGCTCTACTCACTGTGCCACCTAGCCACCCCTAATGGTTCTTATTCTTATAAATTTGAATAAACTATGTATTTGAGAAATGAGACTTTAATCAGAGAAACTTACTACAAAGATTCTTTCCCGGTTTTCAGCTTTTAAAATTTTAGCTACAGTGGCTTTGCTTGTGCAAAAACTTTTAAATTTTATCAGAATAGTACATTTTACTCCATGTCTCACTCTCTATCTCTGTTTAGTCATGAATTCTTCTTCCCCTTTCCATAGATCTGACAGTTAATTTCTTTCATATTCTAATTTATGTCACCCTTTATGTCTAAATCATATACTCATTCGGAGCTTATCTTGATATAGGGTATGAAATATTGTTCAATACCTAGGTTCTTCTAGACTACTCTCCAATTTTCCTACTAGTTTTTGTTGAATTTTGAGATTTTGTTGCAATAGCTGGATCTTTGGGTTTATCAAACAGTAAATTGTTGTGTTCATTTGCTTCTGCATATCGTATACTTAATCTGTTCCATTGATCAGCCTCTATGTTTCTTACCCAGTACTGAATTGTTTTGATCATTACAGTTTTTTTAGTATACTTTGAGATCTGGTACTGCTAGGCCCTCTTCCTTCTTTTAAAAAAAAAAAATTATAAATTTTCTTAACATTCTTGACATTTTGTTCTTCCAGATGAATATTATTATGTTTTCCAGTTCTGTAAAATAATCCTTTGGTAGTTTGACTGAATAAGTAAATTAATTTAGGTAGTATTGTCATTTTGTTCTATTGGTTTGGCCTGTCAATGAGGGGATTAATATTTCTTCAGTTATTTAGATGTCTCTCTAGGAAGTAATGTTTTACATAAACATTGTGTGTTTTTGGACAGATAAGTTTCTGAGTATTTTTTATTGTCTGTAGTTATTTTAAATGTAGTTTCTCTTTCTATTCCTGCCTGTTGGATTTTGTTGGTAATATATAGCAGTGCTGATGATTTGTGTGGGTGTATTTTATATCCTATAACTTGGCTGAAGTTGTTTTGATGAGTATTTTAGTTAACTCTGGGGTTCTCTATATAAACCATTTTGTCATCTGCAAAAGTTGATCATTCTGTTTCCTCCTTCCTTATGCTTATTCCCTAAATTTCTTTTTTCCATCTTACTGTGAAAACTAGTATTTCTAGCACTATATCAAATAGTAATGTTAATAATAGACTTCCTTGCTTTTACTCCAGATCTTTTTGGAAAGGCCTCTAGCTTATTATTCCCATTACAGAAAGTTCTTTTTTTTGGGGGGGGAGGGCAGTTGGGGTTAAGTGACTTGCCCAAGGTCACACAGCTAGTTTTTGTGTTAAAAGTGTCTGAGGCCAGATTTGAACTCAGGTCCTCCTGACTCCAGGGCCGGTGCTCTATTCACTGTGCTACCTAGCCGCTCCCAGAAAATTCTAACACTTGGAATTAGATAGTACTAGTCATATTAAGGAAGCTTCTGTGCTTAAAGTAATGAGTGTTGTATATAATCAAAAGCTTTTTCAGCATCTATTCATAAATCATTTTTTTGTTTGTTTTTATTTGGCCAGTTATGTTTATAGTTTTCCTAATGTTGGAGGAGTCCTGCATTTCTGGTATAAATCCAAGCTATTCATAATTTATAATCTTTGTGATATGTTGCTGTAGTCTTCTTGCTAATATTTAAATTTTTTGCATCAGTGGCCAAGATAGTGGAAAAAAGGCAGGGACTTGCCTGAGCTTTCCCAAATTTCCCTCCAAACAACTTTAAAATAATGCTTCAAAATGAATTCTGAAGTGGCAGAACCCAAGGGGTGAAAGTTTTCCAGGCTAACACAAAGGTTAAAAAGTAAAAAAGTAAAGGTGTATTGTACCAGGATAAAAGTGGAGCATGTTCCAGAGCAGACTAGGCTGCACTCTAGCAAATCAGCAGCAGGCATTGAGGTGACTGAATCAATGGTGGTAGCAGTGGCTTCCAGAACTCTCGGGCCACAGATAGCAAGGGGGTTGGACAAGTGGTTAGAAGGACATTACAGCAGTCTCTTTGCCTCCAGGACTGTGCATTGCCCCTGCTCTGATCCCAGTAGCAGTTTTCAGTTGCAGTCCCAGGGCAAGAAGGAATAGTAACAAACCAGGTCTTGCAGTAGCTGGAGAGTGGGGATGCTAGTCACAGTTACAGAGTGGAAAATAATGCTTGTGGTCACTCACAGACCAGAGCAAAGTCCAGGAAAACATTAACCACACCTCTCCTTAGATCATAATGCCTTGGAAGAACTGATAATTTACAGACCTTCAGAACTATCTCTGAGAGTAGTTGCAAAAAAGATGTGAAATTTGGGGCAGTTCCCTCTCCACCCTGGGAGCAGAGCTCCACTTCAGTTATGAAATAGGTTGGGAAAATGAATTTAAAAAAGAAAAAAGAACATGACCATAGAAAGTCACTATGATAACAGGGAAGATAAACTCAGAAGAAAAATCAAAACTACTAGATCCAAAGCCTCAAAGGAAAATGGAAGTTGGTCTAAGGCCCAAAATATTCCTGGAAGAGTTCAAAAAAGGATTTTAAGAATGAAATAAGAGAGTTAGAGGAAAAGTTGGAAAATTTTTGAATGAATGAAGTAAGAAAATAGTTTTTTAAAAGAAGAATCAACAGTTTGGTAAAGGAAGTACAAAAAAAATTGAAGAAAGTAACACCTTAAAAAATAGAATAGGTCAAATGGTAGGAACAGCACAAAGATTCACTGAAGAGAGCTCCTTAAAAAGAATTGGCCAGATGGAAAAAGATATGCAAAAAGTCACTGAAGAAAAAAAACTCTTTAAAAGGTAGAAGAGGCCAAATGGAAAAGAAAGTACAAAAGCTCAATGAAAAAAAAAGATAATCTCTTAAAAATTAAAATTGGGCCAGTGGAAGCTAATGACTCCATGTGACATACAAAAAGAATAAAACATAATTTTTTAAAAAATAGAAGAAAATGTGAAATATCTTATTGGAAACCCAGCTGACCTGGAAAATAGATCCAGGAAGGGTGATTTAAGAATTATTGAACTACCTGAAAGCTGATCAAAAAAAGAGCCTAGACATCTTTCATGAAATTATCAAGGATAATGATATCCTAGAACCAGAGGGTAAAATAGAAATTGAGAAAATTTACTGATTACCTCCTGAAAGAGACCCCAAAATGAAAACTCCCGGAAATATTATAGCCAAATTCCAGGTCAAGGAGAAAATATTGCAATCAGCCACAAAGAAACATTTTAGGCATCATGGAGCCTTAGTCAGGATAATACAAGATTTAGCAGTTTCTACATTGAAGGATTAGTGGGTTTGGAATTTTGAAGGGCATAAAGAGGTAGGATTACAACCAAGAATCACCTACCCAAGAAAATTGAGCATAATCTTTTAGGGGGGAAATTGGATATTCAGTGAAATAGAGGACTTTCACAGCATTCTTGATGAAAAGATCAGAGCTGAATAGAAAATTCGACATTTGAACACAAGTCTCAAGAGAAACATAAGGTAAACAGGAAAGAGAAATCATAAGGGATTCAATAAGATTTAAACTGTTTCCATTCATACATGGGAAGATGATACTTGTAACTGCTAAGAATTTTCTCATCTTTAGGGCAGCTAGAAGGGGTACACTTAGAGGACAGGGAAAGAATTTGGAACTCAAAATTTTTTTAAATGAGTTGAAAATGATGGAATGATAACTAAAAAAATAAAATTAAATTAAGGGATTAGAAAGAGGAATGTACCAGGAGAAGGGAAAAGGGAGAGTTAAATGGGGTAAATTTTCCCACTTAAAAGGCATGAAAGAATTTTTACAGTAAAAGGAAATATATGATAGTTGGGGGGGAGGGAGTACTTGAACTTTCATCAGAACTGACTCAGAGGAAATAACATACACACTAAATTGGGTATAGAAATCTATCTTACCCTACAGAAAAGCAAGAGGCAAAGGAGGTAAGAAAAGGGAGACAGTGATGATAGAAGGGAAGCTGGACTGGGGGATGTGGTAGTCAAAAGCAGAACATTTTTGAAGATGGACACAGTGAAAGGAGTAGGATAAATGGGGAAATAATATGAAGGGAAATACATAGTAATCATAACTGTGAAAAATTTATAGCAAGTTCCTCTGATAAAAGCCTAATTTCTCTAATATATAGAAAATTGAGTCAGATTTATGAAAATAAGAGCTGTTCCCCAGTTGATAAATGGTCAGAGAATACGAAGTTTTCAGATGAAGTAAGCAAAAAACTGTAGTCATAAACAAAATGCTCTCAATCACTATTGATTAGAGAAATGCAAATTAAAATACCTGAAGTACTACCCCACATCTATCAGATTGGCTAATGTGACAGAAAAAACAATTGTTGGAGGGGGTGTGGGAAAGTTGAGACACTAATGCATTGTTGGTCGAGTTGTGAACTGATTCAGTCATTCTGGAGAGCAATTTGGAACTATACTCGAGAGCTATAAAACCTTATAATCACATCACTACCACCACCAGTTCTGTATCCCAAAAAGATTTAAAAAAAAGAAAAAACAAAAAGGAAAAAGAGTTACAGCACACAAATATTTATAGCAGCTCTTTTTTGTGATAGCGAAGAATTGGAAATTGAAGGGATGCCCATCAATTGGGAAATGGCTGAACAAGTTATGATTAAAAATATTCTTGTACTAGTACTATAAGAAATGACAAGCAGGATGCTCTCAAAAAAAAAAACCTGAAAAGCCTTACATGAATTGATGCAAAGAGAAATTAGCAGAATCAGAAGAACACCTGTAACAGTAACAGCAATATTGGATGAATCATCAAAGGTGAATGGCTTAGCAATACAGTGACCCAAGATAATACTGCAGGTTGTATGGTGAAAAATGCTGTCTACCTCCAGAGGAGGAGCTCATCGATGGAGTCTGATTGCAGATAGAACCATACTTTTAAAAACATTTTAAAATTTTTTCTTGGGGGTCTTTTTGGTCCATGTTTTCTTTCACAGCATGTCTATTATGGAAATATGTTTTGTATGACTGCGAACATATAACTTCTGTTAAATTGCTTGCCATCTCAGTGAGCGGGGGACAGAAGGGAGGCAGCGAAAGAATTTAGAACTGAAAATTTTTAAAAATCAATGTCAAAAGTTATCTCTTTAGTATACTGATACTAATTCTTTGTCTATAGTGTCTTTTAGCAAAATGCTTATCTTCCTTTCCTCTTGATCTCTTTTAATTAGGTCTGGTTTTGTTGTTGCTCTGTCTGAGATCATGATTGCTACCCCTGCTGGTTTTACTTCAGAAGATTTTCCTTCAGGCCTATCTTTTAACTCTGTGTGTATCTTTCTGTGTCAAGTGTTTTTCTTCCATTAAGCTATCTTCTTCTGTTTAATGAATGAGTTTTTCTCATTACATTCAGAGTTATGATTGTTAAATGTACATGTCCCTCCATCTTGTTATCTTACCCCTTTTCTTGTCTTTCTTTTCTCTCCCCTATGTAAGTGTTTAGCTTCTCACTAAAGCATCCCTTAATCTTCCTTCCCCACTTCTTTTATCCCTACTCTTTTTATTCTCCTTTCTCTTATCTCCTTCCCTTCCCATTTCCCTTTCATTAAAGTGTATTTCTGTACTCAGTTGTGTGTATATGTCTCTCTATGTTCTTCCCTCCTTTGACAGTTCAGTTCATGGTGCTGCCCTCTACCACTTTTATCTCCTTGGCTCTTCCTCCATCCCCTCATTTCATTGTCTCTTGTCAAGAGCATCTTATTTAGATTCTGCTTTCTAATCATTCTGTTAGCTTCACTGAAGTTTTATGAGCGAGTTTCTTCACTTTGTCATTTAATATGATAATAAAATACATATCTTGCTCTCACATCCCCTTTTATTTTTTTTTCTCTCCCCTTCCCCTACTCCATTATGAAGAAGAAGGGGAAGGGTAGAAGAAGAAATCTGATCACCACTAATAATAAATAATTTTTATATTTATTTTTTTAATTAACAAAAATCTTTATCCCCCATTGTAAAAGAAAAGAAAGCCTTCAAATAAGCAATTAAGCAAGACAAATTCTCCTATTAGTAATTTCCAAAACATACAGGTCTCATTTTGCACCCCAAGTCCATCCCTTCTTTATTAGGAAGTGGGTAAATATGGTTCATTATTGCAGATCCTCTAAAATCATGCTTGGTAATTGTATTGATCAGATTTCTTAAGCCTTGCAAATTATTGTATAAGTTTGTTGTATTGTGTAAATCATTGTATAAATCGTTCTGGTTCTGTTCACTCTATATCAATTCCTGCAAATCTTTTGTTGCTGTGTAGCTATGTTTTTATTTTTAAAAAAATTTAGGTTCAGTTTTATTTTATTTTGAATTTTAAATTCTCTCCATTCCCCCCATTCATTGAGAAAAGCAAGATAAAATATAAAACCCATTACAAATATATATAGAGGGGCAGCTAAGTGACACAGTAAGTAGAGTGCCAGCCCTGGAGTCAGAAACACCTGTGTTCAGATCTGGCCTCAGACACTTAACCCACACAAACAAAAACCGAGCCGTGTGACCTTGGGCAAGTTACTTAACCCCAAGTGCCCTCCAAAAAGCAAAAACAACAACAACAAAAAACCAAATATATATAGAAATGCAAAACGCATTTCTGTATTAGGCTTATTCCAACCTTTATTCTCTTTAAAACAAAAGCAAGAAAAAAGAAAGAAATGGAAGAAAACATGCTTCAGCCTGTACTCTTGAGTCCATTAGTTGTCTATCGAGGTAGAAAGGTTGTTTTATCGTGTGTCCTTTAGAATTGTGTTTGGTCATCATGTCAATTAGAGTTACTAAGTCTTTTAGAGATATCTTTACAATATTTGCAATATTGTTACTGTATAAATTGTACTCCTAGTTCTGTTCATTTCACTTTATCATTGTGTTGTTCAGTTGCATCCAACTGTTTGTGACTCCCTTTGGGGTTTTCTTGGCAAAGATATTGGAGTGGTTTGCCATTTCATTCTCCATTTCATTTCACAGATGAGGAAACTAAGGCAAACAGGATTAAATAACTTGCCTAGGGTCTCATAGTTAATAAGTGTGTAAGGCTGGATTTGAATTCAGGTCTTAAATTGTGACCAGGTGGGATTTATATTAGGAATGCAGGGCTGGTTCAACATTAGGAAAACTATCAGCATAATTTACCATATCAGTAACAAAAACAAAAATCATGACTACATCAATAGAGGAAAACAAAATTTTCGACAAAAAAATTTGACAAAAAAATCCCTTCCTATTAAAAATAGTAGAAAGCATATCTAACACCAAGAATATGCACTATCTGTAAGAGACATAATCTTGAAGCCTTCTCATTAAGATCAAGCATGAAGCAAGGATGTCCATTATCTTATTCATTATAGTATTAGAAATGCTAGCTAGAGGGCGGCTAGGTGGCGAGTGAAGAGCGCCGGCCCTGGAATCAGAAGGACCTGAGTTCGGAGCCGGTCTGACTTAATCCATAAAACAAAACCTAGCCGTAACCTTGGGCAAGTTACTTAACCCCAATTGCCCTAGCGGCTAGGTGGTGCAGTGAGTAGAGCACCGGCCTCGGTTTGGATGACGAGTCAGATCCGGCCTCTGAAATGAGCACGATAAATAATGACTGCGTGTAATGGCATTAACCCATTGCTTTAAAATGCTAGCTAGAGCAAAAAAACAAGAAAGAAATTGGAGGAATAAAAATATTTAGGAACCAAAATTATTACTCTTTGCAATATGATGATATACTTGGAGAATTCTAGAGAATCAGCTAAAAAACTAGTTTAAACAATTAACTTTAGCAGAGTTGCAGGATTTAAAATAAAGTCACATAAATCTTTAGTGGTGGTACAATGGATAGAGTGCTGGTCTGGGACTCATCTTCTTGAGTTCAAATGTAACCTCAAACACTTACTAGCTTTGTGACCCTGGGCAAGTCATTTAACCCTGTTTCACTTTCCACTTCTGTTCAAAGACCTGGAGGAGGAAATGGCAAACTACTTAAGCATTTTTGCCAAGAAAATCCCAAATGGGGTCAGAAAGAGTTGGACATAACTGAAATGATTGATAACATGAAGTCATCAACATTTCTATGTGCTACCAACAAAACCCAGCAGAAAGTGACAGAAAGAGAAATTCCATTTAAAACATGCAGACAATATAAAATACTTAAAGGTGTCTACCAGCCACAACAAGCCCAGGGACTGTATGAACATAATTTCAAAACACTTCACACAAATAAAGATATCTAAACAATGAGAGAAAAATTAATTGCTCATGGGTAGGCTAAACTAATGTGAAAAAATAACAATTCTACTTAAATTAACTTACTTGTTCAGTGCCTTGCCAATCAGACTACCAAAATAATATTTTATAGATCTAGAAAAAAAATCACAAAACTCACTGGGAAAAACAAAAGGTCAAGAATATCAGTGGAACCAATGGGAAAAAAAATGTGAAGGAAGGTAGCCTAGGATACCTGATTTCAAACTATATTACAAGCAGTAATTAAAACAATCTGGTACTGGCTAAGAAATCTACTGATTGTAGATCAGTAGAATAGATTAGGTACACAATACATAGTAGTAAATGACCATAGTAATCTACTCTTTGACAAACCCCAAAATCCAAGTTTTGGGGCAAGAACTTGCTTTCTTTTCTTTGTTTGTTTGGTTTTTTTTGTTTTTTGTCTTTTTGGAGGGGGTAAGGCAGGGCAATTGGGGTTAAGTGACTTGCCCAAGGTTACACAGCTCATAAATGTTAAATGTATGAAGCTGGATTTGAACTCAGGTCCTCCTGACTCTGGGGTTGGTGCTCTATTCACTGTGCCATCTAGGTGCCCCAAGAACTTACTTTTTGAAGAAAATTGCTGAGGAAACTGGAAAGCAAATTAGAAGAAAATAGGAGTGGACCAACAACTCAAACCAACATATCAAGATAAGGTCAAATTGTATGCATGCTTTAGATATAAAAGATTATATCAATAAGTAAATTAGGGGAGCATGGCAAAATATACCTGTCAGATCCACAGGTCAGGGAAGAGTTATAACCAAACAAGAGATAGAGGAGATTATAGGCAGTAAAATAGATCATTTTGATTCCCTGAAATTAACATTTTACAAAAATAAAATTAATGCAATTAAAATTAGAAGAAAATTAGGAAATGGGGGATGATGCAGTTTGCAGCAAGTTTCTTTGATGAAAACTTCATAAGAGCCATTCCTCATTTGATAAATGATCAAAAGATATGACCAGGCAGTTTTCAGAAGAAGAAATCAAAGCTGTCCATAGTCACATGAAGAAATGCTCTAAATCACTACTGATTATTTTAAATCTTATCCAATTCTTCATGACAGCATTTAGGATCCTGTTAGCAAAGATACTGGAGTGGTTTGCCAGTTCCTTCTCCATCTCATTGTACAGATGAGAAAAGTGAGGCAAACAGAGTTAAGTGACTTATTTAGGCTTACACAAATGGTGTCTGAGGCTGGATTCAACTCAGGTCTTCTTGACTCTAGGCCCTGCATTCTATCCATTGCACTACCTAGCCGTCCTAGCTGCCCTGATTAGAGAAATGCAAATTAAAACAACTTTGAAATACCGCCTCACACCTATCAGATTGGCCAACGTGAGAAAAAGGAAAAATGATAAATGCTGGAAGGGGTGTGGAAAAATTGGGACGCTACTGCACAGTTGGAGTGGTAAACTAGGCCAACCATTTTGGAGAACAATTTGGAGCTACATCCAAAGGACTATAACGCTGTTCGTACCCTTTGACCCAGCAGTACTACTAGTAAGTTGGTATCCCAAAGACATCAAAGAAAAGTTAAAAGGACCTATGTATACAAAAATATTTACAGCAGCTCTTTTTGTGGTGGCAAAGAATTGGAAATAGAGGGGATGCCCATCAATTGGGGAATGGCTAAACAAATTGTGGTATGTGATTGCATTGGGATACTGTTGTAGTATAAAAAATGACAAGCACAGGGTGGTTTCAGAAAAGCCTGGGATAACTTATATGAACTGATGCAAAGTGAAGTGAGCAGAATCAGAATATTATACAGAATAACTGATAATGATCCAAGACAGTTCCAAAGGATCTGTGATGAAAATTGCTTTCCATCGCCAAAGAAAAAACTGATGAACCCTAAAAGCATACTTTTTACTTTATTTTTATTACTTTATTTTGTGTTTCCTTTTGCAGTGTCCTTAATATGGAAATATGTTTTGCATGAACTCACATGTATAATTGAAATCAAATAGCTTGCCTTCTCAGGGAGGGGTGGGAGAGAGAGAATTTGGAACTCAAAAAAATTTTAAATGATTATTAAATTTTTCACATGTAATTAAAATTTAATAATAGAAAAATATTTTTGAAAATAAAATTTAAAGAAAAAAGTAAATTGGAGAGTATGGGAAAATGTACCTGTCAGATCTATGAATAAGAGAAAAGTTTATGACCAAAGAAGAGATAGAAAGGATCATGGGTAGTAAAATGGGAAATTTTTATTACATTTAATTAAAAAAGGTTTTGCACAAACAAAACTAATGTAGCCCAAATTAGAATGGAAACAGAGAAAATAAATAGCAAGTTTCTCTGGTAAAAGCCCCATTTCTCAAAAATATAGGGAATTGAGCCAAATTTATAAGAATATAAGCCATTTCCCAACTGATAAATGGTCAAGGGATATGAATTGGGTGTTTTCAGAAAAGAAATAAAAGTTATCAGTAGTCCCATTTTTTTAAATGGTCAGAATTGTTATGAGAGAAATGCAAATTAAAACAACTCTGAGGTCCCACCTCACACCTGTCAGATTGACTAACATGACAGAAAAGGAAAATGACAAATGCTGGAAGAGATGTGGAAAAACTGAGACACTAATCCAACCATTCTGGAGAACAATTTGGAACTAAGTTCACCCAAAGGACTATAAAACTCTGCTGTTTTGGCCTAGTAATACCAGTCATAGGTCCATATCCTAAAGAGATCAAAGAAGAGGGGAAAGAACCTATATGTACAAAAAATATTATAGCAACTCTTTGTGGTGGCAAAAAATTGGAAATTGAGGGATTGTCCATCAGTTGGAGAATGACAGAGCAAGTTGTGATATATGATTGCAATGGAATACTGTTGTGCTGTAAGAAATGACAAGCAAGATGGTTTCAGAAAAACATGGGATAACTTATATTAACTGATGCAAAGTGAAGTAAACAGAACTAAGAAATCGTTGTACACAGTAGCAGCAATAATGAATGATCAACTGTGAAAGACTTACTCTGATCAAGGCAATGATCCAAGACAATTCCAAAAGATCCATGAAGAAAAATGCAGTCCATCTTCAGAGGCTGAACTGATAAACTCCAAGTCTACTTTGAAACATACTTTTTTAAACTTTATTTTTCTTGTTTGTGTTGTGTGTGTGTTTTCTTTTGCATTTCAAAGATTCTGCTCTGTTTTAATCTTTTCACTTAGACTATGGGAAAGTCCACTGTACTGATGAAGATCTTTTTTCCTACCTTTAGGATTATACTTAATTTTTCAGGTTGAGTTGTTTGTAGTTGTACGCTTTTTTTTCCTTTTGGAATATGTTTTCTTTCCTTTGGTACCCAGGTTTCTTGGTACTTGAAATTTGTCTCTCTATTGGTAGTATTTTATTTCTTTGACTTGGAAGTTCTTGATTTTGGCTGTGACATTCCTAGCCAAAATGGTTTTGGTTTTTTGGGGAGGTGATTTATGAATTCTTTCCTTTTTTCTTTTTTTTCACTTTTGCCCTCTGCTTCCAATAGATGTGGACAGTTTTCATTCATAATTTCTTGAAATATGATATCACAATCTTGGTCATGGTTCTCAGTGAATTTGATGATTCTTTAATTCTCTTCTCCTTCACTTGTTTTCCAGGTCTTAGATTTTCTTGCATTTTTCCAGTCATTTGACCTTATTCTATTACTTTTATTTTCATGGAGCCATTGAGTTCTGTTAGTCATTTCAGATTTTTCAGAGAGTCAATTTCTTGGCTAGGATTTGCTCTTTTCTGTTATCAGCTATTTTTTTCCTCTCACTTTTTTCTCCTGAGCCCTTTTTTCACTTCTGATTTCATTTCTTTATCTCATGCTTCAATTTTTCTGACAACTAAAAGAAGTCTTTGTGATCAGGCCATTTTTTTTCCTGAGACTCTGTTTACCTTTTGTTCTAGGGTTACACTTTTCCGACTTCCTTTTTGTAAAATTGTTCAGACCCAATAATGTTTCTTCACTGTGTTTTGTATCTTAAGCTGTTTACTGATATTTTGCTGTAATGGGGAAGAGTGTCTGGGCAGTTGAGTAGGCACTAACTAATTAACTTATTAATGACTGTTCATTGTTCCTATCAGTAAATATACTAATTAATTACTAAGCCTTTTTTCTTTTCACTGCTGAAGAAAAATATTTCAGCAAAATCCGCTACTGTGTAATATGTATTCATAGATTGTGTTTTTTGCTATTCTTTTTTATTTATGTGAAACAGCTTCCCTTTGATTTTTGCATTATGGAGGCAATACTTTAAATATACCTAAATGAACATAATGACATGTATAAACATTGAGTTGAAAAGTATTCATTTTAAGTTTTCTGATTATACTATACATGTGTCCTGACCTCCCAAGATGTATAGATATTATTTTGGTATCCAAATAGATGGTTTTAAACTGACATTCATGGGTTATTTGCATCTTAGTCAGCTAGGCTATGGTTTAGTTTATATTTTTAAAATATTTAAAACCATATTCATAAGAAAATTATATTGGAAAAAAGATTAATATTCCTTTTTATGCCATTTCCTAGATGTAGTGGCACCAAAGGAAGGGGTCAAGCTATTACCATCCCAAAGAACTGAATTGCCCAAAAATTTGTCATCACATAATTCTTATCCATCAGTTGTGAATAAAGGGAAGACCGTAGTTAATATTAACTCTGATGACATCAAGCAGCAGACTGATGAAGACATCGGGAAACTTTTGCCAGGAAAAACTGTAGTAGAGTTTCCTCAACGAGTTTCAACTTCTTCACTTAGAGCAAAGGATACTTATTTAGCAAGCCACCAACAGATCCAGAAATCAGCTGATGGTGATTTATCATCATCTGACTCAGATTCTGATAGAGAAGATAGTGTCTCAGAAATTGTCTTGAAACCTCAGATTCCTGTCAAAACCAAAGGAGAGTTTCCACAGTGGGATGCTTCTGAGACTAGGACCCAAAAAACTTTGAAATTTACCAAGAAGACCCAGTCCCAGAAAGCACACAGAGATTCCACACTTGTGGAGAAACCTCATCAGTCAGAGATGAAATTGACTGTTAAGCAATCAGAAGCCTATAAGGAGCCTAAAATACCCAAATCAGAAGCAATAGAATCTTTTAGAGAGCAGAGTACAAAAGAAGCACAAATGCAGAATTCTGTATTTAAGTTGAGTGAAATTACTAAAGAAAACCAAAAGCTAGTTGAAATTCATAGGTTATCTGACCAAATGGAAGGAGAATCATTAACCAAGTTAGACATAGTGAAGGAAGAAAACAAGGAAGAGAAACCAACAGCTGGTGATTTTACAGAATGTCGTTTTGAGAACAGAGACATTTTGGAGGAAAAGGTACCCATCCTGAATTTGGAAGCACCTCTTCCTCCTCAGACCAAAGAAGATGTTGTAGAGGAAGATGTGCTGGCAGCAAACACTGGTACAAAGGAAGAAGTCTTTCAAGGGTTGGCAGTGAAGTTGAAAAATCAAGGCATCATATCGGGTACAACTTTAATTTGTGATTATGTCATTGAGATTTCGTGATCAAAACTTTTTTTTGTCAATTTATAAATATGTTATACTTTGTTTAATTGAATTCTCTTACCAAAGTACAGCTTTTTAGAATGTCTCTGGTTAACAGATTTAATAATCACTTTGCCATAAATCTTACACTTTGGACAATTCCATAGTATTTTTAGTGTATTTTCCATTTGGAGAGGAAAGGTGACATAGTGGTCCAGATGGTATAACAAATACAATTTTTTTTTTGCTTTCTAAGGTCACACGGCTACTGTGGGGGGGGGGGGTAGATCCGAACTCAGGTCCTCCTGGCTCCAGGGCCAGCACTCTACTCACTGCGCCACCTAGACACCCCAACAAATATAATTTTTGAATATTTATTTAGCTTTCTTCCCTGACTTAACTTTTGTGTGTAGGACAGTCACGTGTTTTCATGTCATGTTGTGTGACTGACTAATCATCTAGTTAAGCATTATCCTTTAAAGACTATGTGGTCTTTGGTTCTGTTCATTGTTTTGCATGCTTACTAGTTCAAAGTCCATTTCATGTAAGTGTCTGAAGTAGCTAACAGAGCAGTGGATAGCGTGCTGGACCTGAAGTGAGAAAAACCTGAAGGGACGGTTATTAGATGTGTGATTCTGGGAAAGTAACTTAACCTCTGTCTTCTTTTTGTTTCCCCACTTGTAGAAGGATAATAACAGCACCTACCTCACAGGTTTGTTGTGAGGATCAAATGAGATAATATTTGTAAAACACTTTGCAAACCTTAAAATGCTCTTATATAAATACCATCTGTTTTAATCTCACAACACCCCTGAGAAGAAAATAAAAGAGTAATCTCAATTCTAAAAGGTTGCAAGACTTGCCCTTTGTTGTGATTGTAGGCTACAGGGTGTTAGTGTATTCCATACTGTATTGCTTTCCCCTCTGATTAACATGGAAACACTATTGAAAGCTTGAGGGGTTTTTTTGTAAAAGAATTTTGGATGAAATATTTCAAAATAGAGTCAAATGGTTAGTAACAGCTTGCTTGCTCTTGCTTTATTTTTTTTCTTTGAGCATTAAACTGGAAAGTTTCCCATAACTTTTGGTCTGTGTGCTACTTTAAAAAAGAATTTCAGAGTGAGGTATTTAATACAGTAATTGCTTGGATTACATATTATACTGCTTTATACATATGTTGCTCTTTCACTCTCTCTCTGTAGATAGATAGAAAGATAGATGGATGGACAGATAGTTCTTTTATACTATTTTATACTATTCTAAAATATAGTATTTACTAATAAGATTTTTTGCTTCCTCTGTATACTGCAGAGTTAAAAGTCTTTTTTTGCCCACTAATTTTTATGCTATCTAGTATATTTCCTTTGTAAATTGTAACATGTTTACTAAATTTACATATTTTCTATGCCCTTATTTTTTTAACTTATTCTAACATTATTGTGCAAATAGTGCTATTAGTTTATAGAACTTGCCCAGGATTACAAAAAATATTTTCAGATACTTCCATTTTAAATCATCAGCTGAATTGGACAGGAATACCAGAAACTGTGGAATCGAGATTAGTTATATTATATGAGCTCAATGTCTGTTTTTAGTTAGCAAAAATTTTATTGGAAGAGGAGGCTGTTTACATACAGAAAATTCTTTGAGGGTATATGTTCCTTTTAAGGACACTTTTCTCCTTTCTTAAGTCTAAAGAAGACATGAAAATTTAAAAGGGGAAAATATGTAACATTGACTTTTAATAGTAATAAGATTTTTCTGTATTTGTGCTTCTCTTCCAAAATGACATAGCTATATTCAAATATTGTTTTGAGGATGTAACTATGTAACAGTGAAGACACTGAGTATGTTTAGTTAGCATTAAATGCCTTTTAAACAAAACAGTACTTTATCATGTTTAATTTAACTCAGACCTAGAAAGCAAAGGAACAAAGACTGTAATATCTGGGTTGAAGCAACCTAGTATAATAAAAGGGGAGCACTGGAGTAAAAGTTGGTAGGAATCTGAATTCAAATAATATTCTGTGTGACTCTGCCAGAGGTAGCTAACCTAAGTGCCAGGGGGCACTAGAGCCACAAAGTCCCCTCTGAGTACTACCAGATTAAAATTAAATTGGAGATATTTAACAAAATAAATAAAAATACAATACAACATAAATAATGTTAATTTGTGATTTTTCTAATATGTGGACCCTCAGGGATAGGTTCTGTTTAACACCACTATTCTGTGCAATTCGCTTAAACTCTAGCTTCTGTTTCCTCTTCTCAAAAATAAAGCTGATAAATACCTGTTTTAAACCTGCATTGTTTTGTTGTTGAGGATCAAATGTGTGACTACATGCAAGGCACTTTGTAAACCTTAAAGTGCTATAAAAAAAATCCAGGAATCATTTTTAAAAGGTAGGTTTCTTGGCTTCAAGAAATAGAAATGGAAGAGAAATTTTTGATGAACTCATTAGTGTCAGGTACCCGGAATTATTAAAAGCTATATTTTAAACAAAAAAGATAATGTATCATTTCATATAACTTTATTTTATTCTCATTTTATATGGCATGCTCAGTTTCTGAAAAGCATAATATTTCTTGGTTTTCAGTCTGAGGATTTATAACTAGCAACAACTTGTTTAGATATTTAGTTGAATGAAGGAATGAAAAAAGCACTTATTAAGTGATTACTATGTACAATGCACTGTGCTGTGCATTGGAGACATAAATAGAAAAGTAAGAAAGTCCTTGTTCTCAATAATGTTCTAATGGGGAAGGCAACACATACAGAAAGTTTCAACTTCATAGATGGAGCTTTAATAGGGAATATTATTTAAAATGTTTTTATCAAATTGTTATTTAGATATTTTGCAGGGTACTTTTGTATTTTTTTTGAATGAGGAAATAAAGTTATTCTATAGCACTGAAAAACTAAATTTGAAAAAGCAAAAAGCACAGGTAAATCCAGTGACTTTAGTGATAAAGGATTTTTTAAAGAAAAAACTTATTAAATTATTGTATCTGTTCATTGTAGTTATAACCAAGAAAACATTTTTAAAACAGTTTATGGATGAACTTTGTCTAAATTCTGTACTCATTAAGACTAGGGGAAAATAGTTCAGCTTTTGTTGCCTTTTAAAAAATATTCTACTATTGCTTTATCTACATTTTCAAGCTTTATCTGCATTTTCAAGCTTGCTAAAAGTACATCTATGCATTTTCTTGGCTAGTATCATGAATCATGCCCCATGTTACTAGAAATATGAGGTTATTAATAAGGCAAATTATAGGGATATAATACAATCACAGATACTAATTTGATTTTTGAAATATTTATTTTTTTAAATATGAGATTAATTTCATTTTGCTTTGAACAACTGTTGCTTTTTACTAAGTAAGGATTCCTTTTTTAAAAAAACAAGTTAGTTTTAATTACATTTTGTTAGATTAGGTATTTGGAGAATGTTTTAACATCTAAGTGGCTTAATACTTGTTAACTGACTTATCCAAAAAGTAATTGATTCATCTAGACTTAAACTTACTATCTTTATTTTTTTTCCACAGAGACTGAAAGTGCTGAGGTATTTGATAATTCTACCTACAAGAACCTTCAACATCATAACTACAGCACTTACACCTTCTTAGATTTTAACCTGGATCTCTTGAAATTTAGGTTGCCTCAGCCATCCTCAGGACGAGAGTCACCTAGACACTGAGTTAAAAGAAAAATTTCAAGTTTCTTTGTGATTCAGTTTGTGAGTCATTGTTGCTGCATTTTCTCCTCCATAAATAAAGTCAGTTCAACAGTAATTGGTATAAAGATTTTATTTGCCTTACTTCATCTTTTAAAATTAATGGGAACAGTCTTTCCTATGATTTTAATACTTTACATTTCTTTTGAAAATTCTTCAAGAAAATTCTTTGACCACTTACTCACTGGGGAAATGGCTCTTGGTCTTACATATTTATGTTAAATTCCTTAAATGTCTAGGATTGATATTCCATATTAGAGATAGGTAATGCAAAAAAAAAATTCAACTTTTTATGCTAGGCACTATCAATTTTCTTTGTTAAAAAGTTTTAACGAGGGGCGGCTAGGTGGCGCAGTGAATAGAGCGCCAGCCCTGGAATCAGAAGGACCTGAGTTCGGAGCCGGCCTCTGACACTTAATCCACACAAACCTAGCCGTGTAACCTTGGGCAAGTTACTTAACCCCAATTGCCCTAAAGGGGCGGCTGGGAGGCGCAGTGAGTAAGAGCGTCGGCCTCGGAGTTGGGATGACCCGAGATCAGATCCGGCCTCAGAAAATGAGCACCCACACATAAATAATGACTAGCCGTGTAACCTTGAGCAAGTTACTTAACCCCAGTTGCTTAAAAAAAAAAAAAAGTTTTAACGGGGGCGGTTAAGTGCAGTGAATAGAGCACCAGCCCTGGAGTCAGGAGGACCTCAGTTGAAATCTGGCCTCAGACACTTAATATTTACTAGCTATGTGACCTTGGGCAAGTCGCTTAACCCCAGTTGTCCTCCAGAAAGCAAAAATAAAATAAAATAATCTGACCTTTTGCTTTTTAAGTCAAGTATCTATTTGTAATTTATCATGGCATATGAGAGGCTGTTGTCTTTTGAGTTTTTTTGGTTTATTTCAAATCTTTTCCTGCACTTATTTTTATATTTATTTATTTTCTAAGTGTTTTTAATTTGCATAATAGAAATTGAGAAGCTGGGTTCATTCACTTTGCTGTCTTGATGGGACTCTTATTTCTTGTTGGAAGAGTTGTTATAAATACAGTGAATGGTTGGAAAGTACTGATTGGTAGCATTTAGCCATTCGATTGAGGGTACAGTCTTGACATGCCAGAAAGTTCTCTAAGGATCCATCACAACCTCAAAGATCCAGTGGGGATCAACCAACCTCAGGAGGTAGAAGTCAACCCCAGGAATTCATGGTAAGTAAGAACAAGTTGGACAGATAACTTGACCTCTCCCCTAAAAAGCACAACTTGGTGGAATCTGACCTTGGCACAAAGTTCCAAGTCAGGAATTCCAACTGGAGAGATGAGTAAATCAAAGAAAAAAAATAGTATAAAAATTATGGTAGATCCATAGATTCCCCCAAAGAAAATAATGCAGTAACAATTATAAGCAGTGACTCAGAGGAAAGAATTGGTGTCCCAAAAAAGATTCCATGAATACTTAGAAAAAAATTAAGCAAAAAATAAAATATCTGGAAAAGATAATTGGAAGGAGAATACCTTATATCAGGAAGGAGTATGCCATATCTAAGAAATAGTCTTCCTAAAAACCAAATAAGTTAATGACTCCATTATAATAAAATTATTAAATTTTTTTAAAATAACACACAAGAACTGATAGTAAAAAAAAAAATTCTGGAAAAAAAAGTCAGATAATTTAAGTATCTCTGAAAGCTGATAACAAAAATGCCTGGCTATTCATAAATGAAAACTGCCCAGGATTTTGGAGCCAAAGGGCAAAGTGAATATAGAAACAATATACCTGTTAAAACAGTTGATTGGAGGTTAGATGGGGAAACCAAATACAAAACCCTTTGGGGTAAGTTTCTGTGATACAGGTCTCATTTCCAGGATATATAAGGAACTAATGCAAATTTATAAGAATAAGGGCATTTCTCCAGTTGATAAATGATCAAAGGATGTGAACAAGTATTTTCAATGGAAGAAATCTAAATTATTAATAATCATATGAAAAATTTTTTCTGAATAATAATTAGGAAAATACAAATTAAAAGCCCTGAGGTCTGTTTTACAACCATCAGATTAGAAACATTGACAAAAAAGAAAAATGACATGTTGAAAGGGCTACAGAATAACGGGTGCATTACTGCCCTATTGATAGAACTATGAATTAATACATCCATTCTAGAAAGTAGTTAAAAAATATGCTCCCAAAACTATTAAATTGTGCATACCTTTTGACTCAGTGATACCACTACCAGGCTTGTACTCCAAATAGATTTAAAAAAAAAAAGGCCAAGATGTACAAAAAATACTTATAGCATCTTTTTTTTTTCTAGTGGCAAAGAATTGGAAATGGAGAGGGTACCCATCACTTGGGAATGGCTGGATAATTTATGGCATATAAATGTAATGAAATTATATTGTGCTGTAAGAAATGATGAAGGGCATAGTTTCAGAGAGACCTGGAAAGACTTATGTGAACTGACGCAGATTGAGGTGAGAAGCACCAGAAGCATAATTTGCATACTCAACAACATTGTAAAGATAATCAACTTTGAAAGACTTAGTAACTGATCACCAGTCATGGTTCCAAAGGATTCATGATTAAAGATGCTATCCTCCTTTAGATAAAGAAATAATAGACTCAGAATACAAAGTGAAACATTTTCTTTTAAAAAAAATATGACTAAGGGGCAGCTAGGTAGCTCAGTGAATAGAGCACCAGCCCTGGAATCAGGAGGTCCTGAGTTCAAATCCAGCCTCAGACACTTAACACAAAAACTAGCCGTGTGACCTTGGGCAAGTCACTTAACCCCATTTGCCCTACAAAAAGCAAAAAAATTTAAAAAATGTGACTAATGTGGGAATTTGTTTTGCATGACTAAATTTTTTGTGATTTGTTTTTCTAGCCTTTTCAATGGATGGGTAGAGGACAGAGGGAAGGAGAGAATTCAGAACTGAAAATAAAATTAAATTTAAAAATTATGAAGGGCAGTTTCAGAGAAATCTGAGAAGAGTTATATGAACTAATGCAGAAGTAATAGAACAATTTATATAATAATATAACTGTAGAAACAAAAAATCCCCCGCAACCTTTAAAATACTTAAGAAAACTGATCTGCAATAACCCACCATGATTCCAGAGGACCACTGATGAAACCTGCCACCAAACTCCTGACAGTTGGTGGACTTGATGCAGAATGAGACATTTTTTAGACATAGCCAATATGAGGAAAAAATGTTTTAATTATTATTAAAAATGTCCAACAGCTGTGATTTGATACAGCTATTCTGTTTTTGTTTTTTTGTTGTTGTTGTTGCTTTTTGGAGGGCAGTTGGGGTTAAGTAACTTGCCCAAGGTCACACGGCTAGGTTTTTTTGTTTGTGTGTGCGTTAAGTGTCTGAGGCCAGATCCGAACTCAGGTCCTTCTGACTCCAGAGCCGGCACTCTACTCACTGCGCCACCTAGCCGCCCCTGATATAGCTATTCTGGAAAACAATTTGGAATAATGCTCCAAAACTTATTAAACTGCATATTCTTTAACCTAGTGGTTTCATACTAAACCTTATTCTGAATAGATCAAAGAAAGGAAAAGATCCTTTATGTACAAAACTATTTACAAAACCAAAAACCAAGAAATTAGCAACAGGAATCCATCAATTGCACATCAATTGGCAGTAGGAGTAACCTGCCAGATTTTAGCACACAACACCTCACTATCATGGTGTATTTTGTGTACTTACTACGGTGATTCTAGGAGCTTTACCATCAGTGCAACGGCTTCTGTTATGCCCATAACAAAGATTTCTTTGCACATTAGCTGAATGTATTATAGGATGGATCAATTTGCCAAGTCCCCACATGGCTTGAATGTAGCTGTGCCATAGTTCAGGGACTTATGCCTTTAAACTGCATGACAGGGCCTTAACCCCAAAATGAGCTCATTTCACTTTCTGACCATACATTCCTTCCTTTTCCTATTCTTAAGCATAAGGCTTCATTAGAAATATGATGCCGCTTACTTGCACCTACTGATTTTCATTACCCTTTGGGCAGTTGGGAAGTTTTAATTGCCTGGAAATTGTACTGTTTCAAGATATCAAATCCTAGAGCTTCATTTGTGTTGGCAAATGGGTCTTCACTCAGAGGAGCCATGTAGGCTTATTAAACCCCACTGTTAAATTTCCAAAATACAAGCTGCTGTCTTCTTCCTATTTTTTCAGGTAACATGATGTAGTTGAAAGCATGCTAGGTGCTAGGTTTAAGTCCTGGCTCTTACTATGTAAGTCAGGCTACTCACTTAACCTTTATGGGATTTAATTTCCTTATCTACAGAGTGAGGAGTTTTGACTACAGGACCTCTAGGGTCTGTTCTTGTCCTAAATCTAGATTCCTATTAAATTTTGGGTCCAACTTCCTGCCTATTTGCAGTTCCCTTTCCCAGATATAGTTATTTTATTTTATTTTATTTTTTGGAGGGCAATTGGGGTTAAGTAACTTGCCTAAGGTCACACGGCTAGGTTTTTTGTGTGTGTGTGTTTGTGTTAAGTGTCTGAGGCCGGATCTGTACTCAGGTCCTTCTGACTCCAGGGCCGGCCGGCGCTCTACTTATTGTGCCACCTAGCTGCCCCACCAGGTATAAAGTACTAGCTAATGATGATTCAGTCCTTGGAGCATATGTAGTAGTCTCCACCTGGTCCCAACCCATGTGGATTCTTTCAGAAACTGCTTCTTGAAAGGTTTGACCATATCAAATGGAGGGGTCTGTATCATCACTACAGGTCTTGCTTTGACCATGACACTGCAACACAAATGTCAGGCCCAGAAGTCCTGATCCTAGCCCTGGTCAGCAGGTCATGGACCTAAAAGGCACTGCAGAAGTCCCCATCACTGGGATATGGAATCCAAACAGCCCTTGCTTTCTTGGGTGAAGGCAGGAGGCCTTGCCTGTGTGAAGATGATTGCCTGTGAAGGTGTGCTTGCTAAGGGCCCTAATCCCAGCCCTAGTCAGTAACTTGTGGATTTCAGAGGGAAAGAATTCTCTGTCATTGAAGCTGGATGTTCAGTGACCCAGCTCTTGCTTTCTCCAGAGAAGGCAGAGGGTGGCCTTTCCTACTGTTCATGGAGACATGGCTGCCAAGTAAGTTCAACTGAGGTCTATGGTTCACGATCTAAAGAGAAGTGTCAGTAGTCCAGGTTTGACTTTATCCAACCAGGTGGCTTGATTGGATTTTGATAAGAAGGGGTGACTCCAAGAATCATTATAGAAGGCTTTATTAGTGGAATGTTGACACCCACAACCAGGTGTATACAAACAAGGTCCAGAGGTCAGCAGTGCAAGCAACAAAACCTCTAGGAAAGAAAAGGGGAGGAGAGAGAGAATAACCAGGCTTAAGGCTTTTAGGGAACTTAGTAATGCCTTTAGGAAAGGCTTAACCCCAGGTATCTGCTGAATGTGGGGAAAAGCCATAGGACTGACAGTGAATGCTCCATTGACTAGGAATTTTAGTGGGGTTTTTATAGGGATTTTCAAGAATCATTTCCTACCTAACTGCACAGTGGTAAGAGACCTACCTATCCGTGTAGGATAAGTGAAAGCCCATCCAGTGGTCTGACACTTGACATCTCATTCACTTACCAAGATACACAGTCATGAAGAGCCAAGACATAGTGGGGAGTTTGGTTTTTAAATTCAGAATTAAAATGAAAACACAATTCAGAGTTACAAAATGGAGTCTAATAAGCATTAAAGTATCATACAATGCATATTTCCACTCCAGGACCCTTCCCCCAGTTCAGGAAATGTAGGAATTCTTCGACTGTTTCCTGTCTAATTATTACGTGTTGAAACCCTGAGCTGGAACAAAGTGCATATAAAATGCATTAATAAACCACACAGATCTCTCTCTTCTGGTGATTGGGCAAACAACTGCTGTTAAGTCTCTGGGTTGGGAGACAGGTTCCCACCTACAGCTGCCTACTCTCTTCACTAAGGAGGACATAAAACCATCAGCACATCATGCAGATATTTTCCTGTCTTGTTCTTTCCTGCTCTTAGGTGAATGACTGTTGGAACAGATTTCTCCTGCTTCTACTCTTCTTACTCAGCATCAGTTTATATAAGTCTCTCCAGGTTATTATGAAGTCTGTCTGCTCCTCATTTCTTATAGCACAGTAGTATTCCATTACATCATATACCACAGCTTGCTCAGCCATTCCCCAATTGATGGGCAGCCCCTTGATATCCAATTCTTTGCCACCACAAAAAGAACCACTATAAATATTTTTGTACATATGGGTCCTCCCAATTTTCTGATCTCTTTGGGATATAACCCTAGAAGTGGTTATAGAAGTTATAGAAGTTATTGCTGGGTCAAAGGGTATATATGCACTTATTTATAGCCCTTTGGGCATAATTCCAGATTGCACTCCAGAATGGCAGGATCAAGTTCACAACTCAACCAACAATGCATTAGTGTTCCAAATTTTTCACATCCTCTCCAGCATTTATCATTTTCCTGTTTTGTCATCTTAGCTAATCTGGCTGGTGAGATGTGGTATCTCAGAGTTGTTTTGATTTGCGTTTTTCTAATCAATAGTGATTTAGAACATTTTTTCATATGCTTATAGATATCTAATTTCATCTTCTGAGAACTGCCTGTTCGTATCCTTTGACCATTTTTCAATTGAGGAGTGGCTTGTATTCTTATAAATTCAACTCGATTCTTTGTATATTTTAGAAATGAGGCCTTTATCAGAGACACTGGTTCAGTCTTTTTTTTATGTAAGTTATCGGTCCCATCCTTATCAAGTTGGCAGATTTACTAGAAATCTTGTCCACCATACTGGTGTTATAATAATAAAACCTCATTACTTTGAAAGAAGGTTTAATTTAATAATAGTTAAATTCTTTTGAAGCAGACTTGTCCTGTACCCTTACATTTTGGGGTTCTTAGCACCCCAAACCACAATAAGTCCCCAAAATGGAGGCCCCCCAAAAGGAATTCACCAGTGAAGAAGAAAAAAGAAGACAGCATGGAGGAAGTATGAAAAGATAGTTTGAGTCATGGTCACAAGGTCTCAGAGAATCAGAAGCACAGCCAAGAACGGAGAAAAGCAAGATCAAAGAGTCACAGGTCAGGTCAGAACAAGATTTGGCTGCTACACTATACAGCACAGGAGCTTCAAATATAATATTCCAAAAGACAAAAGATATAGGCTTACAAATAAGAATAACTTACCCGGTAAAAACTGAGAATAATCTATGTGTGGAGGGAGGGGGAGGACTGGATCTTCTGTTTTCATATAGAAAAAGATTCCCAACCATTCCTGATTAAAAAGGCTGGAACTGAATAGGAAAGTTGAAATTAAACACAGGAATCAAGAAAAATCCAAAAAGGTAAACATTTGAGCAGTTGAAAGGGATTTGACATTCTAATACAGGTGAAGAAACAAGTATCCCCATCAGAACCTTAATATCAAGGATCTAGGAGATGGAGATAAATAAGATAAACGGCTTGGGAGTGGCTTTGTTATGTTTCAATGGTATTTTTCAAGAAGAAAACAAAAGGGAGGTAAAAAGAAATACAATAGGAAAAAAAGAGCAAGGGGAGGAAAGTACCTTCATAATCTGGGTGTACAAGTAGAAGACTGCACAACAAGGAAGGAGAGGTGGAGGCAGTGAAGATCACTTGAAACTCATCTGAACTAGTCAAAGGCATGTGTGCATGTATACACATACACAGATATATTCACTTCAACAGTATACTAGAACTGGAAGAGGGGATGGGAGGGGAATAAGAAGAAGCATAGACTCATACAAGGTTTAGTCATAAGGGGTTTAAAGGAAAGTAAGAAAGTCTAATACCCTGTGGTTGTCTGAATAAAGGGAAATAGGAGTAGATTGCATCAAGCTTAGCTCATTAGTGTTGTCATCCACTACCCTCTTTGCAAAGAGGGAGGCAGGAAATACTATAAGTGAATAGGATGAAGGAAAATACACAATGGTCATAACCACAAACTTGAATAAGAAACTCTCTTATAATTGGAAGAGAAGAGTGGAATAGATTAGAAAGCAAAATTTAACATTTTTTTAACAAATGCTTTATTAACTTCTGATTTACATCATTCATTTCCGTCAGATTTTGAGTTACAATTTTTCCCCATTTTCCCCCTACCCACCACCCCAGAATAGCAGTCCCACAAGATATCCCCTCATCCAATCTGCTCTCTCCCATATCTTCTCCCATACCCCCTTCGACTTTACCATTAGGGAGAGGTGAGTCTCTGTGCCTCAATGCCTGAACATCTTATCTCTCAATTACATGCAAAATAGTATTAATAATAGTATTTATATACATTTTAAACAATTTGTTTTTAAGAAACACATTTGAAATATAAAACTTTGCCTAAGCAAAAGTTATTACACTTCAGCTGAATTTTTTTCAAAGCAGGGGTAGCAATCATGATCTCAGACAAGGCAAATACAGTTAGACCTGGTTAAAAAGGCTAAAAATGTAAACTCCATTTTGCATATAGGTATCACAAACACATGAATTAATATCAATATTTAAGATAAATGCATTGAATACTATAGTATCTAAAAGCAGGGAGACATAACCTCAGCAGGGACCTCAGTGTACCACTTTCAGATCCAGACAAATGTAACCAAAAAAATAAGAAACTTAAGAACCTGAATAGAATTTTGGATTACTGAATGGGAATCAAAAGAAGTGTACATATTCTCTGTGAATTACAATTTTAGAAATTGACTGTGTTAGGATTTGAAAACATTACAAACGCAGAAAAAAAGAAACATTAAAAGCATTTTTTACAGACCACAGTCCAATAAAATTATATTCAACAAAAGGCCATTGAAGAAGAAATTTAAAATAAATTGAAGACTAAATCATTTAATCTTAAAGAATTGGTGGGTCAAAGAGCAAATAGTAAAAAGGATAAAGAAATTCATTAAAGGTGATGACAACATATCAGAATATGTGGGGTGCATCCAAAGCAATCCTTAGAGGAAAATACATATCTCTAAAATTTTCCATGAGCAAAAGATTAGGTATGCAACTAAAAAAAAAAACCCAATACATTTTAAAACTCTAATTAAACACCAAAGTAGAAGTCATAAAAATAGAAAAGATTTTGGAAAGAATAGAAACCAAATTATCTGAGTCAAAAATGATTTTTTAAAAAAGGCATTCATGTCAAAAGGGCAGCTGGGTATAGTGGATAGAGTGCTGGGCCTGGAGTTACAAAGATTTATCTTCCTGAGTTCAATCTAACCTCAAACACTTACTAGCTGTGTGACCCTGGGCCAGTCACTTGACCCTGTTTGCCTCAGTTTCCTCATCTTTTTTTTTTTTTTTTTGCTTTTTGGAGGGCAGTTGGGGTTAAGTAACCTGCCCAAGGTCACACGGCTAGGTTTTTTGTGTGTGTGTGCGTTAAGTGTCTGAGGCCGGATCCGAACTCAGGTCCTTCTGACTCCAGGGCCGATGCTCTACTCACTGCACCACCTAGCCGCCCCCAAGTTTCCTCATCTTTAAAATGACCTGGAGAGGGCAATGGCAAACTATCCCAGCATCTTTGCCAAGCAAACCCCAAAAGGGGTGATGAAGAATTGGTCACAACTGAAATGACTCAACAACAACATTCACAAGTGAAATAGAAGAAATTATTAGCAACTATTTTGCCCAATTATGTCAGTAAAAACAAATGAATTATCTGAGTACAAAAAATATAATATAGTAAGATAAAGAGAATATAAGAGAAATGAAATAATGCAATCTCAAGAAAATAACTTGAAAAAGTCAGAAATTAATATCTAAAGGGGAAGAGAAAAAAGCCTGGGATTGAAAAAAAAATCTGGGGATCCTTTTATACCTCACTAATTAACTCACTATCCTATTCAACATAGCAGCTCTTCCAAACCTTTTCATCTCTCCTCAAACTTCTCATAGCTCTCCCTCTTCTATTCTTTTAGCTAAGAATCATGCCTCATATTTCACTGAATCAATTGAGACCATTTGAAAAGAGCTTCTTCTTCTCCCCTCTTATTCAGTTCACATCTCTTAGATGCTTTCAGCTACTATGTAAATTTTTACCCATCTCACATGACGAGTGGCACTTGTCAGGCCAAATTGCCCTGCCAGGGCAGATTCATCTACATGAAAATCTTCCCCAGATTTCCCCCTCTAACTTATCTTCAATCTCTCATTTACTGGATGCTTCTCTGCTGCTTAGAAATATGCCCACTTCTCCACCATCCTTACTTCATCTATCCTTGCTATCATCCCATATCTGTCTTCCTTTTTTAGCTAAACTCCCTGAGAAGGGCATCTCCAGTAGGTGCCTCCACTTCCTTTCCTCTCACTTTCTTAAATCTTTCGACAGGCTGGCTCTAATATTTGTCATTCTTTTCTTTATTACTAGCTGTGTGACCCTGGGCCAGGAATATTATAATATTCCTATTCTAATGGCAGGAGAGTAATTTAGTGGCAGTCCGAGCAGTTCAATGGGGCATTCCCTGACTAAGCCAAACAGTACTGAAGCCAGCCTCAGCTTTCTTTACTTCTCTGGCTGGTCCCTGATTCCAAGTAGAGAAAGAATAGCCTTGGGGCATTCTAAAAGGGCCCAAAGCAACACTCAAGACCTCAGAAAAACAGAGCCTGAAATCAGCCCAGTCCCAACAGCTTTAGAACTAAGTCCTGTTCCAGGAGAGATAGAGGCTTCAGAGCTTTCTAAGCAGGGTTCAGTGGAGCACCAGTGACTCAAGTCATACAATAGAAGAAAGGCTGTAGGCAAAATTCAGCCCTGAAGTCTTTTGTGAAAATCCAGGATAGGAGTAACCCCAAGCTCTGCAAAAGGGAAGAAAGACTACAAGTATGGCCTAGGGCAGGGAGAGGTCATGGAACTCTAGGGCAAAAAGGAATCCCAAGCATATACCAGTATCAGAGTAGCCTTACAATTTCTTTGAGGGGCTTAGTGTTACAACAATGCTACTTGGAGCTGCTGTGGGGGTGTAAGACCAATAACAATAACACCAGTGCACAGGAGAGTTGCTAGCACAGGTTTTTTTATCTGCTTTTTTGAAGGAAAGCAACTCAAAAGGGTCAACAATCTTACCTTAATCAAACACATATATCATTTATTCAGTTCAGAAAAAAAAAAGTCAGCACCCTGAACTTCAGACAAAATACAAACAGAAATTACAAAGCAGAAAAAATACAGATGGGGTGACTAGGTGTCGCAGTGAATAGAGTGCCTGCCCTGGAGTCAGGAAGACCTGAGTTCAAATGTGGCTTCAGACACTTAACAGTTACTAGCTATGTGACCTTGGGCAAGTCACTTAACCCCAATTACCCTGCCTTCCCCCCTCCAAAAAGCAAAATATATTCAGACAGAGAAAATAACACAAGTCAACAGACAGGGCTTCTAGCAATCTAACCAAAGCTATACATTACATTTACCAGAGAGAGAATCAGCAACATTTGGTTTTCAAAGCTGGGGGTGGGGGGCCCTTAACAGTTACCCAGAGTCTGATCAAATTATACAAACATTCTTCCAATGATCTAACCCCAAATATATATATATATTTCATATATATATTTCTTCAGGGTCAGAAGGTATCATAACCCTCATGACAAATTTAATTACAATTTAATTACAAATTAACAAAAGGTGTGGGCCTTTTTGAACAACAAGTCTCCCCTAATCAAGCTTCTCTTGTTGGGCTCCATATGAGGTCTATTAACAGGCAGGGAAGATTTTTTTTTTCTTTTTGGAGGGCAATTGCGGTTAAGTAACTTGCCCAAGATCACACAGCTAGGTTTTCTTTGTGTATATGTGTAAGTGTCTGAGGCGGGATCTGAACTCAGGTCCTCCTGACTCCAGGTCGGCACTCCATTCACTGTGCCACCTAGCCACCCACAGGCAGGGAAGATTTTCAACTCCCATTAACATTATACCTAGTCAGGTCCACTATACTCAAGATCAGGCAGGCACCCTCCCTTTGTAGAGCTTGACCCAAGTGCAGCTTCTCCAAACATCAAACAAAGGATAAAAATCTTAATTCCATGAAGAAATACCTTGCTTTGAGAGATTTCCGGGGGGGGGGGGGAACCCAAATAGGATAGAGTTCCCACAAGAAGCCCAGGTAAAGTACTGGAGGGAGGAGGGAAAAGTCCTAGCATCCCTATTTGGTCCCTGTGCCTGGAATTCTCTCCTTCCTCATCTCTGTCTCTTGGCTCCCCTGACTCCTTCAAATCCCAGCTAAAATCCTACCTTCTACAGGAAGCTTTTCCCAATTCCTCCGAATTCTAGTACCTTCCCCCTGCTAGTTTATATATGTATATATGTGTGTGTGTATATATATGTGTGTATGTATAAGAGAGACTTGTTTGTACATATTTGTATGTTTGTCTACCTCAATAGATTGTCAGCTTCTTAGGGGCAAGGACTATCTTTTGCCTTTCTCTGTATCTCCAGTGTTTAGCACAGTACCTGGCATATAATGGATTTTTAGTAAATGATTATTAATTGACTGGGTTTGTAGTCTGGCCAGGAACATGGCAGGTAAAGTACATTATTAATACTCAGGGGGAGATGAGGTCCCAGATCCATATGGGGTCATCACAGGGGTGTGCAAATAGGTGGACAACTATAAAATTCAGTGCCCACTACTAGTTCTGGGTTACAGATCCATGGCAGACTGAGAAGACCTATTTCCTAAAGGTGGTGTTTTTTGGTAGTGAAACCCAAAGTATCGTATTGAGAAAAGAACAAGATAAAACACAAGCGGCTCAGACTCCAGAAGTAGAACAGGGTCTATTACAGCTCTTAGCCCAGTCTGAAGCTAGCAGAAGAATAACTAATGAAGGCAGGAATTTTGAACCAAAAGAGAGCCTACAATTCTTCCATTCTAACTATTCTGAACCAAGAGAACTTTCTAGCTGGTTGTTAGGGGCTAAGTACAGCAGTATTCTTTTGATGCTCAGAACCAAACAAAGGAACTTGCAGAGCTCAGGGTGGGGGCACAACCAGAGCTGTCCTAGATTAAGTCAGAGAGTAGTGAATGCTTATAATTTCCCACCCTTTCCCAGAGATCCTGGAATAACATAATACTCAATATCCCCATCATCACAGATTATAGAAGGAACATAAACAGACAAGGCCTGGGATTGTTTCTATTATGTCTTGATCATCTTAAGAGAACACTGGAAAGAGGAATACAAGGGGGGTAGAATAAAGGAAATAAAGTTTAGGGGAAACTATCTCACATAATCAGGATGTGAAATTAGACATCTATATAAACAAATTGGAGGGAGTGGAAAGAGCAGCAAACACTTCAACCTCACTTTCATCTGAACTGTCAAAAAGGAAGGAAAAATACACACACACATATACACATGCATGCACATACACAAAATTGTAACACTCAACAGGGAAATAGGAGGGAAAGAGGAGGAGGGAAGGAATGAGAGGAAGGGTAAATTAAGGGAATGATTAGTCCTAAAAAAAAGAAACTTCATTAAGGATGTTAAAAAATATTTAAAGCTTTTTTTTTTTTGAGGTAGCAAAAAAATGGGAATCTGAGAGGGTATGTGCATAAATTAAGGAATGGTTGAAAAAGTTAAGGTATACAAATGTGTTGGAATACTACTGTGCCATAAGAAATGATAAAGTTGATGGTTCCAGAGAAACTTGGGATGACTTGTATGAGATGTTGAGGAGTGAAACGCATGAAACTAGGTGAGCAATTTCTACAATGATAACACTATTCTAAAAACAAAGAACTTTGAAAGCATTAGGAACTCTGATCAATATAATGACCAACCACAATTCCAAAGGACGAATAATGAAACGTGCTACCAATCTCCTGATAGTTGAAGGACTCTGAGTGAAGAATGAGATATATATTCTTTTGACATGACCAATGCAGAAATTTATTTTGCCTGACAATACATGTTTTTAACAAGTGGTTTTGTGGTTGCTGTTCTCAACTGGTGTGGGTTTAAGGTAGGAGGATGATAAAGAAGATTTTTGGTGATTGGAAAAAATACAACAAAAATACTAGCAAGCAGTCTACAGCAACATATTAGAAAGATTATACAATTTGATCAGGAAGATTTTATACTTGGAAAGCAAAGTTTATTTAATATAAGGAAGATTATGAACATGATAAATGATATTAATCATATAAATTTAAGAATTTATATAATTCTATTGAAAGATGTTCATGGGGCATTGAGGTGGCGCAGTGAGTAAGAGCACAGGCCCTGTTGGGAGGACCCAGGATCGGTTCCGGCCTCAGAAAATGAGCACCCACACATATATAATGACTAGCCATGTAATCTTGAGCAAGTTACTTAACCCCAATTGCTTTAAAAAAAAATCAAACATTCCTGATAAAAAAAAAAATCTAAAAATAAATAAATAATTATTATTATAAATGGGCTATTTACTATAGTAAATAGTATCTATCTAAATCAAAAAACAAACACTATATTTAATGGAGAAAAATTAGAGGCCGAGTTGTAGTAATGCCAAGAAAAAGAAACTGAGGAAATAGGAATAGGTAAAATGTAAATTATTGGTTTTTTGCAATATTATAATATGATAGCATACTTAGGAAACTCTATAGAGTCAACTAAAATTTATTGAAATAATTAGTAACTCCATCAAAACTGGATGACATAAGTTCATATAAATCCTCAGTATTCCTGGGTGTTTGTATGTGTGTGTGCAGAATCCAGCAAAATCTTGCAGGAAGAGCTAGAAAGAGAAATTCCATACAAAATAACAATCAACACTATAGCGTATTTGGGAATGTAACCACCAAGATTTACCCAGGGACTCTATGAATCCAACTATAGAATATTCTTTGCAGGAATTAAAATGGACTAAATAATTGGAGAAACATTATTTATGGATAGATTGAGCCAATTTAACAAAAATGACAATACTACCTAAATTTGCATATTTAATTAAGCTGCCAAAATAATGTTTTATTAACCTATAAAATATTAATGAAATTCATATGGAAAACTAGAAAATCAAGTATCTAAAGTATAGGAAGGAAGGGAATCTATCAGTACCAAATCTCAAACTGTACGATAAAGTGGTAGTAATTAAAATGATTTGGTTCTGCTTAAAAAATAGGTTGATCCCCAATTGCCCTCAAAAAGAAAAAAAAGGTTGATCAATGTATCAGATTAAGGTATACAACACAGAGAAGCAAATAAAAATTATAGTGTTTGGCAAATACAAAGACTCTAGTTACTGGGGGAAAGACTAACTATTTGATAAAACTGGTGGGGATAGCATTCTGGCAGTTATTAGGTTTAGACCAACCACTTATACCATACACCAAGTTGAGATCCAAATGAATACATGACCTAGGTAAAAAGTTACATTATAAACCAAATTAAAGGAACAAGGAAGAAATTACCTTTTAGATTTACGTACAGGGGGAAAGTTTGGGATGAAATAAGTTATCAAAATGGACAATTTTTAGTACATAACATTTAAAAGTTTATTTTTTAACAAATAACTCTAGAAGGGAAGCAAGCAACTAGGAAAAAAAATTTAACAAATAAAAGACTCACATACAAGATACATAAAAAACTGATTCAAATTTATAAGACTAAGAGCCATTTCTCAATAGATAAATGTTCAAAGTATGAATTGGTCATTTTCAAAGGAACAAATCCATCCTATCAACAAAATATCAAAAATGTTATAAATCATTAATAGAAAAAAGCAAATTGAAGCAATTTTGATATTTTCTTTCACCTATCAGACTGGCAAAGATGATAAAAGAGGAAAGTGGTGAATATTAGAGGGGTTGTTGGAAAACAGATATACTTGTGCATATAAAAGGATCAGATTCTTTTATTTTTTTCAATCATTATGCACTTGTTTAAAATAATGTTTTCTAGAAAAATTTAAGTAAATATCACAAAATTTAATTCATCTGATTTATCCTCAGTTCAGATTATATAAGCATCACAATCCATCTTCAATGCAAAACTAATCAATGTAAAAATGTTTTACCAGGATTTACCTCATATGATAATGAATTGTATTGATATATTTCATAGGGCATGTTTTGAATTGGTCCTCTTTAAGAATGAACTATGCCCAGAAAGTTACCAGTTTGTTATATGACCCTTCTATAATACAGTAGGCCTATGCCCCAAAGAGATTAAAGAAAGTGAAAAATTACCTATATGCCCCAAAATAGCAGCTTTTTTTGTAGTGAGTGGCAAAGAACCAGAAACTAAGGGACCATCCATTAATTGGAGAATGGCTGAACAAATTATAGTACATGAATGTAATGGAATATTACTGTTTTAAGAATAGTTAAAATGGGGGTGGCTAGGTGGCATAATGAATAGAGCACCAGTCTTAGAGTCATGAGGACCTAAGTTCAAATCTGGCATCAGACACTTAACACAAAAAACTAGCCATGTGACCTTGGGCAAGTCACTTAACCCCAATTGTCCTTCCTTCCCCCTCCAAACAACAACAAAACAAAAAACTTTACACAGAAGGCAATGTAGAGACACGTGGTAAATGTAAACACATAGCAACCAATAACCAATGAAGAAATTTAAAGAACAATAATATCATCAAGGAAATGTGTGCTAGGGAAAGATGAGCTGGTTACATAGTGAGACCAAGGCATTATGGTGGAATAAGAGGGCTCCACAGGTAATCCTTGTAGCATCAAGTCAAAGTAAGGATAGCTTCCTCATTTTGATGGATTTATGGGAAGACATAGGTAAGTACTGAACAGGATGGGCAGGTATTTGTGTAATCTGCACCCCGAATGGAATTTCCAAATTAATGAGATCATATATCCATTTGATCACTTGGGTAAACATAAAATATTGCCCTTTGTTAAAAAAAAAAAACAAAAACTTCATAATTACAAGCATAGAGATAAGAGTTTTAATGGGTTAGGCAGCTTATATGGCACAGAGGATTGAGTGCTAGGCCTGAAATCAGGCAGATTTAAGTTCAGATTTTGTCTGAGACACTTAACTAGCTGCGTGACTCTGAGCAAGTCGCTTAGTGTCCTCAATGTAAAATAGTGATAAGACTAGCACCTATTCTTAATATTTGCTAGTTTCTTTCCTTTCATTATAAGTCTCAAACGAATTCACAATGTGACACGAAGCAACAAAACAAAACAAACTCCAGCTAATGCTCTCTTGGATATAGTTTCTGAGCTATAAAACTAGGTCAAGATAGGTCAATTCTATTCTGCTTTGCTCAAACCACATATAGAGTGCTTCTAGATTCCACCATTTAGCTAAGACATTTATGAGCTGGACGAGATGGGCCTTGTGTTCATGAGGTATAAGAATTTACTGAAAGAACTGAGGAAGGCCTAGCATAATGAGAAGACTTAAAGTTACTTGATAGCTTTTCTCAAGTATTTGAAGGTTTATTGCCCATAAAAGTTAATAGCTTATTCTTTTTGATCCCAGTAGGTAGATAAAAGAATAATGGGCAGAAATTCTAAAGAAGAAAATTGAGGCTTCAAGCAAGGAAACATTTACAAACAATTTGTTGTCATTCAAAAATGGAACAAAGTTGCATTCCCCACAGGATGTTCTTCCTTAAAATGAGGTCTTTAAGCAAAAACTGGACCATGTATCCCATAAATAGGATTATTTTTTCAGGTACACATCGGATAATTTGGCCATCGAGGTCCCTTTCAATTCTCAACCTCTGATGAAGAAATGCAACCCAGAATTGGAACAGGAAGGTCTGCAAAGTCCCTCTCGAATTTTGTGTTGGTGGGCTTGTTCAAAATCATCCGAGCGATTACTTTGCTGTCAATTGGAACTTTTAATTTTTAAGGAATCTGCAATAATTTGCAAAAGCTTACTCGGTGAATATGCACAGCAATTTGGGCTGGTGATGGGAGAGAAGAAATCTAATTCTTTCAAGAGGGTTAAATTCTTGCATTTGAGGGAAAGCAGTATCTGGGTAGTAGTCCCTCCTCCTGTTTAAAGAAGGTTTCCTCCACCTAGAGATCATCCTCTCTCTCCGGTTTTGCATAAATCTGCAGAATAGTTAGGAGGTTATGATTAGGGAAGGACAGAGATCGTGGTCGAGTATAAAAAGGAGTGGGTGAGCATTTCAAGTACCCAACCAACAAACACACTTTCAAAACCTTCCGTCCGAACTTCGGTCAGAGAGTGGGCGTGGCCAAAGGCTCCTCCCTCACTGCGCAGCTAAAAAAAAGCTAGGGGTGTGGCCTGTTAATCTTAAACTTGGGGGCGGAGGGGGGAGGGGCAGGCGAGCCTGGAAAGGGAAGGATGCGTTCAGAACTCCCTCTCAGCCCGCCCCTTCTCCCAGAGTCCCCACCCCCTGCACGTAGACTCTCGGGGTGGGAGGGGCCTCCTCGGCGAAGGCCCCGCCTCCTCTTTGAATATTGATAAGGTGAGCGTCGGCGTAGCCCTCCTTCCATTGAATGAGGCTGTGTCGCGTGGCCCGGCGTCGGCGTGACGGTTGGACGCGGGTGCGGCACTGCGGGTCCCGATTGCTGCAGCCGCTTGTCAGTGTGATGAAGATTGGCACCCAGGTAAGCTGTCACTCAACCGCTCCGCCGCCGCCGCCGCCGCCGCCGCCGCTCTCCGCCGTCCCTATCAATCACACCGGCCTCCCTGCCGCCGCCCCACTGCTGCCGCCCAGGTCGTTCGTGGGGAGAAGAGATGCCACATAAACCGCGCCCAAGGGCATGGAGCAGGGACGGAGAAGGGGAGGGGGGGCGCGTTTGAATGCAGGAGGGACCGGAAAGGCGGGGGGAAAGAGAAGGCAGGGGGAGGTGGGCCACCCTGCAATCTTGATAGGGTTTATACTGTAGTTGTTTTAATACGTGAGCTTAAGGAGGAGGAAATTTCTGGAAGGGGCCGCGGCGCTGGGCCCCGCTGCGAGGCGCGCGCTCCTAAACCGTCCCTTGTGGAGCCCTGCGCGCGCTCCTGCACGGGGCGGGGAAAAGGGGCAGGCGGACTGCAGGGGAGGGGGCACGGGGAGGCGCGCTCGTCGGCGCCGCGGGGTGTGGAGCTCGGCGGGAGGGAGCTGGGGAAGGGAGCCGGGCTGGAAGCGGGCGGCAGCTGGTGGCCGTCTCCAGTCGAGCGGCCTTGGCCGCGTCCGCCGGGGGTGCACGGGCCAGGGGGGGCGTCTTTTTGAAGGTGTTGGGGAGCACAGCGGTTTAAACGGACTGGTCGGGCGATTCGCGCCGGCCCTGCTGCTTCCACGCACCCAGCTTGGTGCAGCTTTGTAGGCTTCGGGGGGTTTCTGGGGGGAGGGGGAAAGGAGGCAGTGGGGAGAAGAGAGTTTGTATAATGGTGGAAGGAAGAGCTGAAGATGGCGGCTCCTCCTGCTCTTAGGATGGGGGCAGGGAAAGCCCTGGAAGGAGGGGGGGGGGGGAAGCGCCTCCCCGGCTGGTGTGCACACCTTCGGCTGTGGCAGTGGGATCTGGCAAATAGCGGGCTTTGCCATCCTGGCCTCGGGACAGATTCCAGTTGCGTTTGGTTTTTCTGTGGCCTTCCCAGCCCTGAGCTTAAACGATTAACTTCCACGTGCACTGTCGTGGGATGTGCAATTTGTCTCTATCCCTAAAACTTTGCACTAGATGGGAAGCTGTTAATCACTGCAGTAATATAAACATGCCAAGCCCTTGAACCGACCATAAACATTCGGTGCATTCTTCGTGATTATTTCCTATTTCCCAAATACCTTTTTGCCGAGTCAGATCACTAAAAAAGAAGAATAATTTTAAAAGATCTGTATCTTGTGTCTTACACATGTTAAAATGTGCAATAGACAGACCCTTAAGGCTTAGATCTTAGAATCCAGGGAACTAGTCACTAATCAATGGAAGCATAGAAGGGCTGTAATGAAAATTATCGACCTTTAGTCATGATTCCAAATAGAATTTGGCAATTTTCGCCATCTTTGTAAGGCTGACTGACTCAGTTAAACATTTAGGAACCTGCAATGCAGTAGTAATAGCTGACATTTATGTGCATTTTGTGAAGTTTGTAAATAACTTTGCATGGATCTCAGACCTCATAACTCTAAAGTAGGCGCCGCAGGTGTTTGTATCGCCTTTTTACAGGTCAGAAAATTGAGCTCTGAGAGGCTTAAGTGACTTGAGTTGTCCCTTACTGCCAGTAAATATGGCATATAGGATTTTAAACCTTGGGCTCTTCCTGACTCCCAAGTTTAGCGCTCTTCAAATACTCCAACCTTTTCCAGCCTTTTTAAGGCCAAGCCATCCACATTTGTCCTCAATCTCAGTATCTTTTTCTTCTTTTGCTGAATCTGGCCCCATTATCATCTACTAGGCTTTCTAGTATTCACCTTATCTATTGATCCTCTTCTCCACTAACTACAAACCTGCTAACATCAACTCTTATCTTAAAATAACTAGACTTTCAACCCTGCAAACTGTTAATCCTATTTTAACTCCTTGAAAAATCTGACTCACATATGTTTGCCTCCACTTTGTCTTCTCACTTCTGAATTTGTTTAGAGTCTGGCTTCCTAACCCATGCCTTCAACAGAAACTGTTTTAAAAGTCACAATCTCTTAATTTTTTTAACACATTTTTTGGATATATTTTGTTTTAAATTTTATTTACTCTATCCTTTACCTCCCAGAGTCCACCCTTACAGAGTAAGAATGGGAACTACCTATGATTCTCTCTACCACTGCAGGTTGGCATCTTTTTAGCAACTTACTATTCTTAGTGAGTTAAGTGACTTCAAATAATGAAAGATAAAAAAAGGAAAAAAATTGTAAAACTAGGCATCATATCAGAAAGATTGGATGTATGCAGTGTTCCACACTCATGGTCCCCTCTGCTAAACATTTTTTTTTTAAATAGGGAAGGTGTCTTTACTTAGTTCTTTGATAACCAACCTTGGTCAATTGTTTTCATTTCTCTTGTCAGTGTTTATATTGTTTTCCTGGTTCTTTCCATCCTCTTCTGAGAAGCAACTGTACTCTGCATCAACGAGTGACTTCCAAATTGCAAAATATGATGACTTTATCTTGGTTCTTGACTTCTTTACAACATTTGACACTGTTGATTATTATCTCCTCTTGGACGCTTTCTCCTCTTTAGGTTTTTGAGATGATTATCTGTCTCTCAGTCTCTCTGTCTCTCTTCCCCTCTCTCCCTCTCCCTTCCCCCCTTCCCCCTTTTCCTTTCTTTCCTTCCCCCCAGTATATGGTTTGCTAATTTCTTATGGTAATTTGTCATCCATATCATGACCTCATTATAGATGTCCTCCAAAACTCTATTCTAGGACTCTTATCTACACTTTTTCTGTTGCTGACCTCATTAGCTCCCATAGAGTTAATTCTTTTTATGCAGAGGAACCCCAGATCTATATTATGCAGCCCTAGTCTCTTTCCCAAGCTCTGGTCCAGTCATGTATTACTATCTGCTCGGAAACAGAACTTATCCTCCCTCACCCATCAACATATCAAAAGCTTCTGAGAAATCTAGAACCTTTATTGAGAAAAGGCTCTGGTCAATTAACTGATTATTGCTAACTTTGAAAAGTAGAGTTTCAATATAGTGAGTGTCATTATAGTCAGATATGTAGGTTTAGAGAAGGGACTAGGTGGATAGGAGGTGGATAAAAGGAATGACTCAGTTTGACAGTGAAAGAGAGGAAAATTTGAGGAAAAGTAGAGGTTTTTAAAACTTGGGAGTAGTTCTGAGTATATTTATAGGAAAAAGGGAGGGTAGGAGACTATTCCCCTTTTCCTCTCCAAAAAAAGCTTATTGATTTTTTTGGGGGGGGAGGTCATTTGGGGTTAAGTGACTTGCCCAAAGTCACCTGGCTAGTAGAGTCTTAGGCCGGATTTGAACTCAGGTCCTCCTGACTCCAGGGCCTAGCTGCCCCCGAAGCTTATTGATTTTTGAAAATAGTAGCCAGCACTTCTTCAATGATCACCTCAAAAAAAAAAAAAAAGGAGGAGCATCCCTCTGTAATAAAGAAAAAGAAAAATTGGCTGTGTCTGGCAAAACTCATTCTTGTGGTCTACCATTTTCTTGGAAGGTGGTTCACTATTATAGACTGCATTTTTTGAAAATTGGTGCGATGTGTTCCATCAAATAGGTAATTTGATGTTTTTTATTCTCAACTTAAGAAACACCAAATCAGAAGAACAAGAAAAAAGAGCATGTAGTTGAAACTATGAATCTCTTAAGTACAGCTTGCTTTTCCTTTTAATTATATAATAAATTCAATATGTAACTTTCCAAGCTGTTTTGCTTGGCTATATTTCATTCTGGTCTTCCTTCTGTTCTCCTCAGTGCATTAAAAAAAAGTTTAAATAATCCCCCACCACCACCACCCCTTTTTTTTTGAGGGAGGGAAAGAGGCAACGATGACAACTCCCTTCCCACCCCAATGGAAAAAGGAAAAAATAATTAATGTAAACACATATGTCCAGAAATATAAATCCCTACATTGACCATGTCAAAAGATGACTTTTATTCTTCCCCCTTGAAACTATTGCTTCTCTGCCTGGAAGTGGGTTATCTGTCCTTAGGAATCATGGTTGATCTTTACATTGATCTGAGACCTTAAGTCTTTCAAATGTGTTTTTCTCTATAGTATTATAATTATATAAAAATATTGGTCTTTTAATTCTGCTCATTTCTCTTTGTATCAACTAATACAAGTCTTACTGAATTTCTCTGAAATTGTTATTTTTGTCTTCTTTTGGTGGCACATTAATATTCCATTACGTTCAGATACCATAATTTGTCAAGTAGGTAATTTGAGGTAGAAGACAGCAATTGTTTGGCTTTAACAGTTTTTTTTTCTTCCTTAGAGAACTCAGCAAATCACCAAAAAGCAAACAACTATTTCAGTTACTCTTTGTGAGTTACTGAAATGCCACATATTGATGTTAGATATAAAATTAAAGAGCAATAACTAGTAAAATTGTCTTTGTGGCTGTGATTAGCCCTAAAATTATTTTAAGTGCATTTATTTTCTACAAGTATGCTTTTTCTTCTTTTGAAAGGGGATGGGGGTTATGCCTAAAACCTTTGGAATTCCTTGATCCACATAAATCTTTAGGTTAAATAATTCATGGAAGTGGCTATAGATATTTCTAGATCATACATAAATTGTACATCAGAGGTACATATGATGCATAGATACATATATGTTGTAGCAGCAAGCACCCCAACATCCTCAGGGTGGCTGCCAACACAGGTTTAAGATCTAAGGATCTGCTTTTCTAAAGGAAAGTAACTCAAAATGGGTTAACAAGCTTACTTTAATCAATCAAACATATATCATTTACCTAGTTCAGGGGGAAAAGGTCAGCACCCCGAACTTCAAAGTATACAGACAGGAGTTTCAAAACAGAGAAACCAACAGATCAAGCAGACAGGCTTCCAAACTACCCAATCATTACATCCATACCAAATCACAGTTACCAGAGAGGGAAGCATCAACATCTGGGTTTTCAAAGTGGGGGGTAACTTCTCAAAGTGAACCTCAGAGCAAAGCCTCCCATCAGGGATCATATAGCCTTCTCCTGGGTCAGAGAATGTAACCATCCTCTTGACCCACTGCCCAGTCACACAGCATCAAGGTGTGGGCATTCCTGAAAACCAAGCCTCCTGCCACAGGCTCCATGAGACCACATTCAGCCTATTAGGGGGCAGAGTATATTTTCAAGTCAAGGGCCTAGGGGCAGGGAAGATCTTTAAATTTGCATTTCCATTACATATGTATATTTGTATGTGTTTACTTATAGCAGCTTTTATGAATTAAGTTTGCCATCTTAATATGGGTGTGGTTTGTGGTGCCCCAAACAATTACAATGCTAACATCAAAGATCACAGATCACCATAACAGATATGAGAATTACCAAATTGTGACAGACAGGAATGTGAGCGCATACTGTTGGAAAAATGGCACCAGTAGACTTGTTTGATGCAGGATTGCCACAAACCTTCAGTTTGTAAAGAAAACACAACCTTTGGCAAATGCAGTAAAGTGAGGTATGCTTGTAGTATTGTGGGAAAATGTTTTACAGGAGTAACATTTTTTTAGATGTGCTTTTTCCACTTAATGTTAACATAAAGAGCTTTATTCAAAGGTTTTTGTTGTTTGAGGATATTTAGATAGGATTTTGCATGTTGTCTTTTTTTAATTCTACAGTTAAGAAATTGTCAAGAAAAATGTGCCAGTAAAGTCCTTAGTGATACGATCTTGTGGCAGAAGCATTGATTTTGGAAGAAGGAACATAGTTTCAGTTCTAGGTTCTATTTTCCCCACAAGTATTAAGTTGTTAAAATGCAAGGAACTGTGTTAAACTTGGGGAAATTCAAAGACAGAAGCCATATAGCTCCTGTTCTTACGTAGCTTAGATTTTCTTAGAATCAATTCCGCTCACTTGGTATGAACTTTTTACCCCAATTTCCTCCTTAAAATGAAGATGGAGAAGCGATTAATAAGGATATTTCAAGCAAAAAATTATGCATGATTTAAACAATGTACTCAAGTTTTAAGCTTCCTGCTATGTGGATTTAAATACTTTACAGTATAAATGAGTTGTATATCTTGGTTCTTTCCCTTTAAATGCTTAGCTTTTTAAAAGCTACAAATGTCAGAAAATTGGTATATTTTTAATTTCCCCAAAGCACAGGAGTTATGCATCAATACTTTATTTACCCACATGTCATTTAATTGTCATTCTCTTGGAATGAAAGCAGATGCCTACAAAATATTTGTAATAAAATTTACACTCTTTCTTCTAGGAAAGACTTCTCTTCCCCAGGCTCTTAACTAGAAACTGTTTGCTATTATTTTACACAAAATTCTAATAATTTTAGTTAGCTGGTATTTCAGATGGGACAGATTAGTTAGGATCAGATAGACTGACTGCAGTAAGAAGTGACTGCTGGCAACTTGACAGATAAAAAGGCAGATCGGAGAATTTTAGATAGCTGCACCTGGAATCCTTTTACATTTATTGTCTCTGTGACCACTGGCAAGTCTCTTAATTTCTTTGAGCCTTAGTTTCCTTGCCTGTAGACAAGTTGGACTAGTTGGCCTTTAATATGTCATTTAGCTCTTAATTTATGATCCTATAATAACTAAAACAAAACAAAAAACTCAGCTGTTAGATACCTGGAGAAAAGCAGTAGGGGGAACCATATCTCGAAGATGGTGCCAGGATCAACTCCTAGCAGCTGTCAAGCAAATAGCCTCCTCTGACACTGCTCTGGTACAGGTCTTTATCACTTCACACTTGGACTATTGCAGTCTGCTGATTGCTCTCCTGGACACAAGTCTCTTCCCACTCTAGACCATCTTCCACTTGTCTGTCAGAATGTTCTTCTCAAAGTATAAGTCTGACCATGTCACTTTATTATTCAGTGACTACTCATCATTTCCGAGATCAAAAATGTAACCCTTTGTTTGGCATTCAGAGATCTTCATAACCTGACTATCCCCACATCCCCCCCACCTGACCTTTTCCATTTTCTTACCCTCCATTTATGTATTCTGTAATTCTGTTACACTTTTTTCCTTGTTTCTCCAATATGATATCACTTCTGGCTGAGGATTTTCACTGGCTATTTTCCATGTCTTGGAATGCTTTCCCTCATCATCTCTCCCTCCTGGATTCCTTGGTTTCCTTCAAGTTCTAACTAAAATGATACCTTTTATAGGAAGCCTTTCCTGAATCCCATTAATTCTAGTGCCTTCCCTCTGAAAATTTTTTCTGGTTTATGTCGTATGTAGCTTATTTGCACATCGTCTCCAAAAAATTGAACTCCTTAAGGGCAGGGACTGTGGTATAAAGTAGATACTGAGGCTAGATTTGAATTCAGGAAGATAGTCCAGGCTAGCCATTCTACCCACTGTACCATTTAGCTGCCCCCCAGTAGACTTAATAGGTGTTTATTAATTGATATTGATCTCCAGGTGCCCCAGGAGCTATTTTGGGGTGTGGTAAGAGTCTTTTTTTGTGATTAGAGGCTAAATCAGACAGTTTGTGGGAATCAACTAACCCTTCCCCAGCAGGTAGGTTTCTTTAGTCCTGTTGACTCTGAACTGCCAACTTTGACTTGATTCCAAGCACCAACCCCTCCCAGAGCAGGGATCCCCACTGATCCTCACCCACCTCTATCCCTGAGATCCTCTAGTTCTTTAGGGGGTTTCTGCTCAGGTTCTGGAACTTCCAGGAATTCCTCTGTCTCCCAGGGAATGAATAGAGCTCTTCACCTTACTCCAAATTGTTTTATCTCCCAAGGTCTAGTTAAACATGGTACCATAATTATGCACAGTGCACTGAGGTTTGTCTCTCTGTATCTGCTAAAATAAAAGCATGAAGACTTGCTGTCCATATGTATTGAAAACTAAGCTATCAGGTATGCCTCTCTCATCCTTTCCTTCCCTAGCTGAACCCACTGGTGACTGCTAGCCTGGGGAAATTTACCATCACTAGGGTGTCTTCTTTCTTTGCTTCTTGACTGTTTATGTGATTTGGATGAGATGGGAATTAGCTCTGTTATCTTCTTGTGACTCAGGACCATCAGGTCTGAACCATTTGCTTCACAGCTATCTCTTAATGTCTTCCAGGTCTTACAGCCTTCCTTCCTCTATTACCTGCAGTACTTGAGCACTGTCATCTTGTACCCTTAGAAATTCCAGGCCATTCCATCTCCCCTGCAGCTGAATTTTGAATGTGTTGTCACCTCCACTTAGAGTGTGAGCACCTTGAGAGCAGGGATTTTCTTGATTTTTCTTAACATTTTACACAAAGCATAGCATACAGTTAGCACTGGAAAACGAGAATAGTAGAATGGAACCTACTATTTGTCGTCAGGATATGTGTTCAGATCCTTGTTCTAATTTCTCTGACCTTGGACGAGTCACTTGACCTTTCGGATCTATTTCCCATTTGTAAAAAGTATGATAATTATATTTGTACATCTTCATGGGCTTTTGAGGAAGGTCTTATAGAACTGAGTTGCTGTTTACTGTGGTGTAAGGGGAAACAGCTCTACCAGCCTCAGAGTTATATTGTACCACATTAAAAATTGTTATACATAGGCATGATCCCAATTTCTCAAAAATAAAAATACTTAAAATTATATTCAGTATAATTCATTTAAGAAAATATACAGTTGAGAATAATTTTTGTAAAAATGATTAAAACATAAATTTAGGTACCAAATCAGGTAAACTTCTGTTTACTCTATTTGGAGAATTCACTGAGTGCATAAATAAGGCATTATTATAGTGAAAAATAGGGATGGATTTGTACTCAAACCTGGATTTGAATTCCTAGCTCTGCCATTTATTAGCTGATCTTGACAAAATCATCTTAACACCTCAAGAGCTGAAGCTGATTTCCTACCAGTAGAATGATAACAATCCAGAGTGTTCTTGAACTGCCTTCTCCCCACAGTTAGAAAGCTCATGTGTGAAAAGTCTTTTATAATTGTACTGTGTTACATACAATTTAGAAATATAAGTTGAGAGTAAATTCTTTGGATTAGGTAAAAATTCAGTCTCTTCTCTGGCTTTCTGAGGGAAAGAATTGATCCTCTTTGACCCAACCTGATTAGGACTTTGGGCCTCATGAAAGGATAGTTATTTACACATTCAAATTGAATATCCTCTAAAATCTGCTTTCGAAGTATAGGCTGGGCAGACAACCACTAGGACTGTTACAACCTGGGTTAGCTAGCATTTAATTAAAGGAACTGAGAGGCACAGCTTTTACTTCTAAGTTGGAGAGGGCACAAGTATGGTTCAGATAAATACATGACATTTATTTAATTTTTTGGATAGAATTAATGTCAGATGGGGAACTTTGGCTCTGTTGTGTGGCAAATGAATTGTAAATGTGTAGCCTCAATATATAAAATTAGGCAATTTGGTTCATAAAGGTCTTTTTTTTTTTTTTTTTGCTTTTTGGAGGGCAATTGGGGTTAAGTAACTTGCCCAAGGTCACACGGCTAGGTTTTTTGTTTGTTTGTGTGTGTTAAGTGTCTGAGGCCCGAACTCAGGTCCTTCTGACTCCAGGGCCGACGCTCTACTCACTGTGCCACCTAGCCACCCTGTAAAGGTTTTTCTTGCTCTAAGGCCTATGAGTTTAAGGTTCAGTTTGATTCACTTTTTAGAAAAGAAAATATTTCTTTGAGGAAGAAAGGCAAGGCAGTTGGGGTTAAGCAACTTGTCCAAGGTCACATAGCTAGGTAAGTGTCAAGTGTCTGATTTCAGATTTGTACTCAGGGCCTCCTGACCTCAGGTCTATTCGCTGCTCCACCTAGCTGCCCCGTAAAACTTCATTTTCAAAAATATTCATGGTTAGCTTGGTTGCTATTTACTGCAGAAATATAGTAAAATGTTATAGTTGCTAATAGATATTCAATTATTCCTTACTAAGATACTGAATGGATTTGTGATCTCATTGTTGCCAGTATTCTTAGCAGTGTTGAAGATCACAGTCCAGTTGTGCCTACCTATCTTATACAACTCTTGTGGGAGTCCTCCTATGGCAAACTTGCCAAGAATGAATCCACCCCATGGGCTAAAGACATTTCTCTTGATGTTTGTTACCTCTTGCTTGAGCAGCTTGGTGGTGAGGTGGATAGAGTGCAGGGCCTGGAGTCAGAATTCATTTTCCTGAGTTCAAATCTGGCAGTGTGACTGTGGAAAGTCACTTAACTGTTTTGCCTCCGTTTTCTCATCTATAAAATGAGCTGGAAAAGGCAATGGCAAACAATTCCAGTACTTTTTCAAGAAAACCCTAAATGAGGTCATGAAAAGTCAAACACAACTGGAAAATGACTGACCTCTTACTTCTCCCATTTTATTAGCCTGTCTTTTTTTTATTACAGCTTTTACAGTACTTCTTAATTTCCTTTTTGTCACATGTAACAGCCTGCTTATGTCCACTGTGTATCTTTCCATTGCCATTTGAATGATCTTTAATTTCAATTTTTCAAAGCCTATAGCATTCCATGACTCCCAGCCATACAACATTAGAAGAAGGGTTTTATTGCAGGAAGAAGCTTTGGTGGCATTATTAAGAACTTTGTACTTTCCCCAAGGCACTCCAGCCTCATTTTCTCCTATTTTAATTCTGGGCCCAGTTTATTAACCATACATAGTATCTGTCCAAGATAAATATGTGGTTTCTGATCACACTTTTGGAACTGTACTCTCCAGTACCAACAATCTGTTAACTGATCAGGGCTTTCTTTTTTTTTTTTTTTCAGTCAACCTCCTTGATACTTTTGATACTTTTGACCATATACCTCCTATCACTTCAGTGTATTTTTTTTTAAGTAAAGCAACTTAATAGATAAAATGTAACTGGGTTGAAGAGAAAATAGACCTATGCTATTGAAGCAGTGACAAGAGAGAGTTTATGTAGATAAAAAAATACAAAGTAGGCCAAATCCAGAAGATACAGTCTCTCTCTCTAAATTTATGTATACGTATGTAGCTTTTATATGTATATACAAAATTTTATTTATATGTAAATTAATTGGTGTTCACTGATAGAAAAGATTGCTGTGTTTTGTATGAATACTTTAGCTGCAGATAGCATGAAAACTAATCAGCTGAGGTCTTTAATACATGCAAAATATATTGACACAATGAGGATTTTTCTTGAAAATTAAATATTTAATAAAAATAACTACATCAGAGACATCAAAAGGATTGATTTTATAAAATTTGCTCTTGAGAACTTGGTCTTATGAACAAGAATGCTTAATGTATTTGCTTTGTGATAGTACTTTGAAGCAAGCATTTGAATCTGAAAATCTTAATATGTCTTGGCTACTGGTGAATTTATGGTTTATTAAACAAAAAATAAATTGATTACTGTTCATAACATTGGTGTCAAATGAAGTTTTCTGTTGTGGTAATGACAGTGTAACAGTCTTGATTAGTGAACAGAGTTATGAGTAACAATCTCATCTGCTACTCCACATTTTTGAGAACTCTTGAGGAACAATCTCAAACACTGCTTAACCCATGATATGATTGATATTTATGTTGCAGATTGATATTGCAGAAAATTTTGTCCAAAAGTTTGTTTTGTGTAAAATCTTTTATGTAAAATTGTAATAAATTGAATTAACTCTAATAGATTGTTTTAAAAAGGAGTATGTGACAGTTTTGAATTTTTTTTTTAAAGGAGAGGTAGGCATTACTACATAAAGTTTTGAAACCACTCCTTTAGAATGATTATAGCTGTCATTCAGGAACATCTGATGTATTTTTGGATTTGACACAATTAGCACAATGCTATCCACGAAACAGAAGCATCTAGAAGACCTATGGGACATTCCTGCTCAAGTTGGACTCTACACTTGATTATTTCCATGATAATGGAGAGAATACCTTTAGAGATCATATGTCCTCTCTTTATGAATGATATCAGTAATCACAGGGTCATTGCATAAGCTAATCTGTTAAAATTTTCAAGGAATCTTCAAGTCTAAAATATAACTATGTGCAATTTTCTTGACGTTAAATCTACTAGTTAGGATTTTTAAAAATTAAGACATGGTAACATACTGGATGTAGGGAGGCTATGCAGGTAGCTATACAATCACAGGATCTCTGAGTTGGAAAGTCAAGTGTAGAATTTTGTTATTAAAAAAATTGTGCAGGTGGGGGGGAGGGGGGGAATTTAGAGCTGTTTATTGATGTAAATGTCATAGTGCCCTAGAGCTAGAAGGTCATTAAGAGGTCATTAGGTCTAGTCACCTATTTCCATATAAATGAAACATCTCTAAACTAGTGTGGTCAACCTTTATCTTCTTAAACAGATAGAGATAATACATTTTTCCCTTGATTACTCTTTTTTTTTGTTACCTTTAAAGTTCTGAACTGGCTTCTTCCTTCCCTCCTTACCCATACTAGAGAAGGCCAGCATTTCTTTCTCTCTTCTCCTCTCTCTCTCTCTCTCTCTCTCTCTCTCTCTCTCTCTCTCTCTCTCTCTCTGTCACTCACAAAACACCATCCTATACATACTTGAGTATTATTAATACTCAGAATAGCCTAGTTATTCTTTGAACAATATCGCTGTTCCTCTTTATAACTGTTCTCTTTGTTCTGCTCATTGCACTCCATAATTCCATGCAAGTCTTTCCATGTTTTTCTAAAATCAACCTGCTCATCATTTCTTATAACAGTAGTTTTCCATCATAAGCATATACCATAATTTGTTTAGACATTCCACAGTTGATGGGCATCCACTTAATTTCCAATTCTTTGCCACCACGAAAAAAGCTGCTATAGGGGTGGCTAGGTGAATAGAGCACCAGTCCTGGAGTCAGGAGAACCAGAGTTCAAACCCGGCCTCAGACATTCAACACAAAAACTAGCTATGTGACCTTGGGCAAGTCACTTAACCCCAATTGTGCTCCAAAAAGCCAAAAAAAAAAGCTGCTATAAATATTTTAGACCATATAAGTTCTTTTCCTTTTCCCCTGATCACCTTAGGAAATAACCAGTTTTATAATTCTTTTGGCATGATTCCAGATTGTTCTCCAGAATGGTTGGATCAGTTCACAGTTCCAACAGTGTATTAGTGTCCCTGAAATTTCATCTTACTTGATTTGGCATAGTGTTTTCAGTCAGAGATACTCTCTTATCCAGTGTATTCCACCAACTTTGTCATCTGCAAGTTTGATGTGTATACTCTTGTCTAAGATGCTGATAAAAATCTTAACACAACGATTAGACAGATTCTTGTAGACACAAGAACTATACTTGCTCTGCCTGACTCCAGAGGGCAGAAATAATAGTGTGATAGAATTACAGAGGAAAATTGAGGCTTAAAATAAGGGGAAGAAATCCAAACAGCTATTCAAAAGTTGAATAGACTGTTTTGGGTGGAGGCTGAATGACCACTTGGTGATATTAAAGAAGGCATTCTTGGTCAGGTATAGGTTGTACTATAGTTTTTTGAGTCAATGACTTAAAATTATTCTTGGAATGTGTTTTCATTTTGATTTGAAATTCATCCTGGCTGTTGCAAGAAACTTGTTTAATTGATTCAAAATTTTGTTTGATGTAAATTGAAATAAAGACTGCTGGTTATACATTATTGTGTTGTATAGTATTTTTGTAGCAAGATGTGATCTGTCTCACTTTGTGTAAGGTGTTATTTAAGAGCCAGAGGAAACCTGTTTTTTTTTTTTAATTTGTTACAATCACCATTCACTGACAAAGCACACAAATGAAAACTAAAGAAAAATTTGTAAATGATGGAGAATGAAAATGTAAGCTTCCATTGTTTTTATCTATTATTAGTACATTTTTAAAAATGAGTGCATTGACTATTTCATTTGGTCCTTTTTGTTTTTGTGTACCTTTCTTAATCTTTATCTGGCTTTATCTGAATTTTATACATATAATTTATGTAATTGTAATGTAACATGGGACTGTCTTCCATGTAGTATGGGTATGTTGTACACTTTGACAAGGGGCAGAATAGACATGTCTAGCCTCTTCTCTACACACCTCCCACCTGTTCTACAAAGGAGACTGTTTCTTGCCAGAATAAGCAGTTAAGGTTAACCAGGGTTCTGATTAAGGCCAGAAACTTGGCTACTTTATTTTTCTTAGAGACAGGGGTTACAAGGTTAGAATTATAACTACCTGTTCCTTTAAATATAGTAGTCTAGGCTGGGGATGTGGGTTCCAGGTTCAAGCTAGCTTCAGATTACTTGTTTTTGTTAATGGGGGAAGGAGGACCGCAAGCTTTATATCCAGGGATCATCTCCCTTCACAAATACCAGTTCTACAATGAACACACATGACAGGTAGCAAAAAAATCCCTTTATCCAAGTTGAGTAGCAAACATGGAACTCAGAGAAAGGATACATAGGAGCGTGTTGTGTCAGACAATAGAGAGTGAGGTAACGACTCAGCTGAGAGTCCTCCATCTCACCCTAGGGGAAGCTCCCCACAGCCTCTAGTGTAGCACTCTGGGGACAGGGACATGGTGGAGACTGCTGGGTTATTCTCTCGCGGCCGCTTCTTCCCACAGTCTCTTCCTTCAGCAACAGTAAGTGGGGCCGATATTTTCTCGCTGGAAGCCGTGAGCACTTGAAACAGTTAACAAAACCTGAAGAAACTGAAGGGACTCTAAAGACAGAGAAGAAAACTGAAGAGCTCTGATTTTCCTGTTGTCACCCCCTGTCTGACTCCCCTTGAGTCTCATGCCAAGTGGGCTTTGGGACTCAGGTTACAGTAGTAAGGTGCATCACTTCATGGATATCTTCCCATCACTGTAATTTGACCTTATAGTAATAATTATTATGTTTATGTACTATTTGTTTAGCCAGTATTCAAAAAATGGGTTAGTTTTTGCTATTATCATGCTGCTTAGAATTATTTTTAATAGTTAATTTTCGCCCATGCTTAAGTTACATTTATGAATTTTGGAGGAAAAGATATCTGGATCACACTCTGTGAATTTATCTTACAACAGTTTCTTGGCTCACAACAGTTTATTGACATCCAGACTGACCTGTAGTAAAATTATATGACAAGATTTGCCTATTGACTTTACTGGGTCTTAGTCCTGAGAGAATTTACCTGGGGAGTTGGGGCATGGCGTTGGGTTAGTGGCCTGTGAAAAAAACTGATGCAGTTTTGTCCATATACCTTAGCTTCAGGTAATGGAATTTTCATTGCTGTATGAACTTGCCATAACAGGTAAAATATATAAGCATATAAGGTACATCTGAGTTTGTATGATGTATTTGGTACCTTGTTACTATATCCTGTGAATTCATTTATCATCTTTGGCTTTTTTGGTCCATGCTTCCCCTTTCACCTGTACCTGGAGGGGATGGAGTGTGGTGGGTAAAGTCTGAATAACCTTCACCATTCTGTTGGTTTTGTAGCACCTTTTGTGTGTGGGAAGATCAAGTTGAGATGTATTTTTGGGGTTGGGGAAGTGGAGCAGAGGTCATCAGTTTCAGCTCCATACTCATCCAGAGTGCTTCATCTGTGGTCCTTCCTCTGCTGAAGTGTTTTCTTTAGGCCTAATATGCTATGATTGGTAGGTCTCTTCTTGGCTCCATAGAAAGGATATAGCTCTTCTAAGCCAGTCCTGTTAGCCAGCGGCTAAAGTACTTATCTTCTTACTGATGACTTTTGTTTGCCTTGCTTCCAGGAACATATCCCAGCCAGGTCTCTCTCATGTTTGCCATGTGCTCACACATTTCCATGTGGGTAATAGAGATCTGGTTGTTTGTTTGTTACAGCTATCCCTGACGAGGAAATGATTGTGGATTGTTTTTTTCCTTCTTGTCCAGAGGAGGTCGAATATCCAGATTCTGAATACGTTGGCACATTGACAACCTATGTCTGTTAACAAGCATTTCACAAATCCTGGTGCAGGGATTTAGGGATTCAGCCATCCACTTATCTTGTCGAGTGTCTTGACAAGTTCCAGGGGAGTAGGCCTGGGTAATTGTACCCAATTACAGGTCGGTCTGGATGTCAATAAACTTGTGAGGTCAAGGTCAAGTCAACGAGCAGTTAAAAAGTACTCAGTACTTGCCGTTGAGAAACCCTGATTACTCGTCCAGAGGACAGGATGAATGGTGAACTTCCTCAAGATGATGACATGTGAAGACTGGTTGATGGAATTGCCCAGAAAAGATTTGTGTGGAGAAATGATGGCTGGCTCTTGGCCTCAAAGGGCAGAATTAGAAACAGTAAGTGCAGTTTTAGAGAGCCAGATTTAGCTTAAAGTAAGGGTCTTAACCAGGGGTCTATGGATAGATTTCAGGGATTCTGTGACCACAGATAGGGGAAAAAATTAAATTTTAATTGTTACTAACCTTTGTAATCCTATGTGTTATATTTTCTGCATTTGAAAGCCTCATTCTTAGAAAGGGTCCATACATTTGGCCAATCTGTTAGCAGGGCCCTTGACACAAAAAAAGGTTAAGAATCTTTACAAAGTGTAGTAGCATAAGATAATATTGAAATGTTAGGTTGTCGAGGTATTTACATGTTAGGGCAGATATATAAAAGGCATATAGCCTTATAAGGCTTGCAAAGCACTGCACGTTATTTCATTTGAGCGTTTGATTGGGTAGCTGGTGGGTACAGAAGAAGAGTGCTAGACTTGGAGTCAAGAAGACCCAAGTTCAAATTCAGCCTCAGACACTTACTAGCTCTGTGATCCCTGGCAACCCCTTCATCTCTCTCACACTGTTTCTTCTTTTGAACGAAAAAGGTGGGAGGGGATTATGATAGTAGCACCTACCTCACAAAGCTGTTGTAAGGATCAAGTGAAATCACTTCTCTAAGCCTATTTGTTTATCTGTAAAATGGGAATATTAGTATTTTACCTGTGAGATAGGTCCTAAAATACTAATATTTGACAGGGTTGTTAAAGATCATCAGATGAGTGCTGTGTAAGGCAGCCTGTCATAGTGGATAGAGACCTAACTTTGAAGCCAGCAAGACCTGGGTTCAATTCCTGCCACATGACAGCACGAACCTTGGAAAGCATGCTAGCCTCTCAGTGCTCTAGACAACCTTCTGACTACAGGTTAAGGAAGTCAGTGCTAATGTCAGATGTGAGAGGGATTTTCCTTACTCAGGAGTTCAGTATCAAAATGAAATCACAAGCCTAGTCCCTGTGCTTGTAAACTTTAAAGCAGCATATTTAAATGTCAGTTATCATTGATGAATTTGGTGCTCAATTCTAAAAGAATCTAGAAATTTAAACCTTTTAGTGTGAAACCTTTACAGTTTCTAGTTGACTTTTTCCAAAATTATTTATCTGTGAATCCAAAAGCATAGTATGCTGATGATAATACATCTTTTAATGATTTACTTAGGGTCATCAAGGGCATAGTACTTTTGTATTATGCTATTTATGTAACTGACAATGCAATCTAGATAGATAGCTCAGTGGATAGAGCACTGGGCCCGGAATCAGATAGACCTGAGTTCAGATATGACTGCAGACACCCATTAACTGTGTGACCTTGGACAAGTCACTTAACCCTGTTAGCTTCAGTTTTCTCATCTGTAAAATGAGCTGAAGGAAATGACAAACCATTCTAGTATCTTTGACAAGAAAGCTCCAAATGAGGTCACAAAGATTCAGATATGACTGATATATATAATACAATAAATTGTGTTATTGCTATGACTGACAATGCAGATTAGATAGTGTGTAGAATATAGTTCCTTACTTATTCTTTATATAAAATGAATGTAATAATACTGTACTACCTAACCCACAGGGTGGTAAAGAAATTTATATAAAGTCAGCTGCTTTTAAAACTATGGGGTGGAAAAGGCATTGATCCTAGGAATTGGCCTAGAACTTAATTTCTTGAAAAAGCCACTGATGGGGGGAAAAAGCCCTAATGTCCAGCTTACTTTTGGTCATTTGACTCTTTTTCATTAATGTTATAGGGATAGCATTATGGAAATAATTGCCCTTTTTTGAATCAAAGGCTGAAATGGCATTCTTCCCAAATAACAATCTAGTTCTGGAGGAAAAGAAACATCAACAACAAACTTGGCAGTTTCTCTCTCTTTCCTTCAGTTTGTCAGTAGTACCTCCCCAAATCATTTAATTTGTTATAAGATCTATTATCATTATAAGATCTCATGTAAGATCTATGTGTTATAACTTCTATTACAACCATCACTACATTCTTATTAGCTTCTATACACTGTCTAATTGACTGTTTGTAAATTGGAGGTGAAGAAAGGTATTTACATTTCAAGAATTACTACCAGCATATTTTGAGGTGGGCTTATTCCAGAAACCTACAGAACTTTACAATTGGAAGAAAATAAGCAAACATAAAACTAAGGCACAATGTTTTCCAGCTTCCTCTCTCTTTGTGTTTGGCTTTGCTCATACCTGGAATTTTGTTCTGCCTTAAAAATTGGAACATTAATGTTAAAATAAGATTAAAATCCTGTTTATTGTTCAATTTTTCCCCATGAAATCTCATCTGGAATTAAACTGATAGATTATTTTAGTGAGATTGTGCTGAAGGCATATACAAAGATGATAATTACTCAAAAAGGATTTCTTTTTTTCCCCCATATGTACATTATTTTCATGCTATTTTACTTATAGGTAAATGTGTGGTAACTTTAGAAAATTTTGTCTATTTAACTCATGGTAACAAAAGATTTTCTTTTGTGGGAACCCATGACATTAGTCATTTTCCTCCTTACACTGCATAAACCCAAGCATACTTGATTCACTGGTACAATTTTATGGTAAAAGTTGCCCAAATTGATGAGTTTCATCAGCATTGGAACTTTACATGGGTCATCAATAAGTTTTCTGTAAAAACAAAGCATTTTTCCCCTGTGGCTTCACAATTTAACTTTTTTTTATTAGATATTTAAAAGAGGGCCAGTGCCTTGTCTCATTTGAAGGAATAAAGCCACAGATGAGAAAATGAGCATGCATCAACTGCATCTCTATCAACTGCATTTATTTATTTCCAATGATATCTTTTGTTTTTGTATCTGTGATTTCCCTTCTACTTGACCAAAAAGCGCTCCCTTAATAACAACAACAACAACAAAAACAGTTGAGCAAAACCAGTTGATCTAATGGAATATATGCTGCATCTCGAAATACTTCCTGAAAACATATTCTGAAAAGAATTCCTCAAAATCCTTTCTTTTCTTTTAGAATTGGGCAAAAAATACACATGCTTTTATCACCTCAAGGTATTATATACTGAGGTTTAAGTATGCTATTTAAGCTGTACATAATAGTTTAATAGTACTTAGTAGACTCACAGAGTTATTTGAGTTGGAAGGAACCTCAGTACCTGAAAAAGAATCCCTGCTACAGACCTGAAAAGTGGTCATATCACATTTGTCTAAAGATTTTGGGTGGGGCAGTTGCTATGACATTCCACTTCTTAAAATATATTAACTAATGGTTAGAAATTTTTTTTCTTTCAAACCCAAATTTGTCTTTTTCAGTTGCTGTCCTTTTTCATTGATGCCTTTGGGGCTAAACAGAATTTAATTCAACAAGTCCTTATTAAGTACCTACTTTGTGCTGGGAGTTCAAAGACAAAAAATCCGTGGTGTTAAGGAGCCTATATTTCCTTAGGGGAATAAACATTTACATAGAAAGTGAAGTACAGTTTATGTGCAAGGTAATTTTTAGAGGTCAATCAATGGTGTAATATAAAGGACATTCCATCAGAAAGTGGCATCTGGACAGTAAGGTGGAAGGATAGAGCAGAGCATGATAGGGACAAGGAAGAGGTGAGCTGACATGGGTGGATATGAGGGATCAGAAATGAATATACAGCTTACAAACTCAGAATCCTAGGAATTGAGTGGAGCAGGAAACTGGGTAGTACATTGTGCCCTTCACCTTAGTAGTGTTAATACTAATTTGATTATTAATATTTGAGCAAGAGGTGGAAAGGTGGGATGGACATGTTGATTCCTTGATCCTGCCTTAGGGTCAGGGCTATAATTTGTGGAGTTCTAAGCCTTAAGTTATAGAAGCATGTTGCATGTTTAAGGTTTGTCTTTAATCCTCAACTAGGTGAGCTCTTCCCCAAGGATTAAGGTATTATCATATCCAGGGTGGGTGGATTGGAGTCTTTGGACCTAAATTGGCAGTGTATGGAAGGGAAAGAATAACAGAAAAGCAGATGTCCATCCCCTGGTCCTGTCTGTTAAGTGGACAGTCTTGGCATCTGGCTTGAAATTCCTGAAGGCAGATATCATATTGCCAGATCACATGAGTCTAAAGATAGCTAATATCAAAGCAAACTATATTCATGGAAAGTATAGCAGATACAAATAGCAGGGTGCTAATCTGTACTAAAACTACTAAAAGGTGAGTCAAGAAATAAAAATCTGTTGGTAGGAGTCTTGTACTATCTGGGGAAGAGTGTGCTATGACCAATTTAAGTGAATATCCTGGACCACTTCACAGATATATTTATACCTGTGGTTAAAGTGGGCATATCAGGCTTTTATGTTTTAATGGGAATAAAAGTTGTTCAGCTCCCTTGTATTCATCAAACAATACTCTACTTTTGACTTGGATTCTTGAGCAGACTTCTCTCTTGGGAAGGATATTACTGACCATTTGATGAAAGTATTCTAGTCTATGTATCACTTCTATTTCATGTTGTAAAATAATAAATTGATATTGTGGTTTTTTAAAAAAGGCAGATTTTGTGTCACTCCCTAAATCTTTTCTCCGGGCTGACTATCCTTAATCTTTATTATATAATGTAAAATTGAGATCCTTCACTTCTCAGGTTACCTTCTCTTGGATGACCACCACCTTATACATTCGTTTCATAAAATATGGTGACCTGAATTGGGCACAATACTTGAGAATGTGGTTTGACCATGACAGAATCCAATGGGACTGTAATTCTTGGGTACTTTTCTTTCATCAGTACAACACAAGATCATGTTAGCCTTCTGGGTTGCCATATCACATAATTGATCTTGCAGTTTACTAACCTCTCCTCCCCAGATCTTTTTCAAGCAGACTGCCATCTAGCTATGACTCCCCCATTTTGTTATTTGTACAGCTAATTTTTTTGAATCCTATTTTAATCTTAGGACCATAGATTTAGAGTTAAAAGAGACCTTGGAATTAGTGCGACCCCTTCATTTTACAGATGAGGAAACTAACAGGGGAAGACAGTCACAGACACACATATACTAAACTAACTTGTACTTTTTTGTCTGTATATATGGAGAGAGAGAGAGAGAGAGAGAGAGAGAGAGAGAGAGAGAGTGTGTATGTGTGTGTGTGTGTGTGTGCGCGCCTGTTTGATCCTAAGATGTGGAGGTAAAGAGGAACTACATTTCAAGAATGGAGGGCAACTGGTGCAAATTAAAGATTGTTATTTGTGAAGACTAACAGGGAGGTCAGTTTGGCTGGATCCAAAAGGGCAAAATAACTTTTCTTGAGTGTGGTTTCCTTGTTAGGTACAGTGGGTGGACTAGGTAATACTTTAAGTCCCTTTAAGCTCTAAATCTCTTATCTTACTATATGATATATGACCTTATCCAAGTCATTGCTTAAAAATAGCACAGAATCAGGGTGGAGCCAAGATGGTGGAATAGAAGAAAGAAGTTCAATAAGCCGTCTCTACCCCAAACACTTCTAGAAAATACATCAGGTCGAATCCTGATGGGAAAGTCTAAGAAAAAGTCAAAGTGAATAATTTTTCTAGTCCAGATTAGCATATGGAGACAGAAACTGGAGATGGAGTCTATCCAAGACCACACTATACAGAGCATTGCAGTGCAGGGAGAGGCCATGTTCCAAGGCAAGAGGAGGTTCCAGACCCACAGTATCAATTTATCATTTTACAATATGAAATAGAAGTGATACATAGACTAGAATACTTTCATCAACTAGCCAAAAAGGCAGCCTGCAGAGGAATAGCCACGGAAGCTATTGTTACTCTGAACCAGCAGTGCTTCCCAGCTGACTGATAGTGATTGATTCTAGCAGTATTCTCCTATTGCTCAGACCCACACCCAGCCCAGGAACTAGCAGAGCTCAGACAAGGGAGACAGTGATCAGATAAGGCCCTGGGTCAGACCAGTTTGAGACCACTGAGAGCCTGTAGGCCCCCAGTCTCAGCTGTACCTGAAAACCTGCAGTAACGCAATACTTAATACCCCAAGAAAGCAGGAACAGAACAAGCTCAACATTTCTCTCCAGAAATATGCAGAGTGTGGCCCCAATACAAAGTTTAAAACCAAGAAGTAGATTGGAAGGATGAGCAAACAAAAATAGGAATCCCACCATAAAAAGTTATTATGGTGACAGGGAAACTTAAGATGCAAACCCTGAAGAAAATTAGTCCAAAACATCTAAAAGCAATGCCTCAATGAAAAAACAGAGCTTTGACATAAATTTCTCTAGAATTCCTACAAAGATGACATGAGTTAAAAAGTAGTAAAAAAATTTTTTTTTAATAAATGAAATGAGAGTGCTAAGAGAAAAATGGAAAAGAACTGAAAGCTCTGGGAGGGTGGAGTAGAAACAGGACTTCTGTGCTGCTCCCACTCCGACCACCTCCAATTCATGTAAAAAATGACTCTAAACAAACTTTGGAGATACAGAACCCACAGAATGACAGAGAGAAGCTAACTTCCTGCTGAAGACATCCCAGCAGGCCAGCAGGAAGGGGCCAGCACAGTGCTCTGGGAGCCAAACCCAGCCCTGTGTGAGCCTTAGGTTTTAGCCTCAGGGCAGCCTGACCAACCACCTGCTGGAGGGACTTCAGATCACCAGCAGCTGTGGCAGTTTCCAGAATTATCAACCCATAGATGATAAGAACAAAGTGAGAGGTCAGTGCAGTGTGGACTTTGGGATTTGGGAGTTCGGGAGTGTGGTCTGGCCTTTATACCCTAGAGGGAGAAGCGTTTAAGGAGAAGTAGCCCCCGCCATGTGGCTGCTTCAGAGCTCCTGGCCTGCAGATTATAGGAGGACCAAACAACCAGTCTAAGGAGATAATAGCTCTTGCTTTAACTTGCTTGGATCTGGATTGCTGTCTAGGGTGGAGGTCCTGGGATGCATGACCAGTTTGCCAGAGAGTGTTTGGGGGCTTCAGAGAGGGCACCCAATTAATAGCTCTGGCAGCTGAGAAAACCCCAGCATTTGTGACAGAACTTCCCTGTCTGGTAGCACAGTTCTCCTATGGCAGAAAACTCAAAAGTCAAGTAATTGAGTGGCAACATGAGCAAGCAAAGGAAGCAAAGCAAGCAGAGCACTCCAATATTAGACTCCTATTTTGAGGACAAAAAAGATCAAAGCATGGAACAGGAAGAATATAACAAAGTCAGAACTCCTGTACCAAAAGCTTCCAAGAAAAATATGAGCTGGTTACAGGCCATAGAGGAGCTTAAGAAGGATTTTGAAACCCAAATAAAAGTAGTGGAGGAAAAATTGGGAAGAGAAATGAGAATGATGCAAGAAAATCAGGAAAAGAGAGTCAACAACCTGACTAAAGAAAATAACACCTTAAAAAATAGACTAACTCAAAGGGCAAAAAGGGCTCAAAAAGGCAATGAGGAGAAGAATGCCTTAAAAGGCCAAATTTGCCAGATGGAAAAAGAATTTCAAAAGCTCACTGAAGAGAATCATTCCTTCAGAATTAGATTCGAGCAAATGGAAGCTTTTTCTGAGAAATCAAAATACTATTAAATTGATCCAAACAAATGAAAAAATAGAAGGCAATGTGAAATATCTCATTTGGAAAACCACTGACCTGGAAAATAGACCCAGAAGAGATAATTTAAAAATTATTGGACTACCTGAAAGCCATGATCAAAAAAAGAACCTAGAAATCATCCTTCAAGAAATTCTCAAGGAAAATTGCTCTGATGTTAGAACCAGAGGGCAAAATTGAGGTTGAAAGAAACCACTAATCACCTCCTGAAAAAGATCCCAAAAAGAAAACTCCTAGGAATATTGTAGTCAGGTTCCAGAGTTCCCAGATCAAGGAGAAAATATTACAAGCAGCCAGGGAGAAACAATTTCAATATTGTGGAAACACAATCAGGATAACA